>BQKN01063247.1:80301-111149 GCA_022839385.1 Asparagus kiusianus
GTCCGGAAGGGCAAGGGTTCGATTGATTGTTTCGAATCCCCAACACCTGCTTGAACGAAGCACATAGAGATTGACTATCACTTTGTTCATGAACATGTCACTCATGGTCAAGTGAACATTCAGTGTTGTGCGCGGCGGAAGCCAAACAACCGATGTGCTTCGAAAAACCAAACCAATCGCTGAGAGAGAAGGCCACAAACAATTCAAAATAATGGCATAAACTCAAACAACCAATTTTAACGTGGTTCGACAAGTTACCTACGTCCACAGGGCAAGAAGGGGATGAGGTTTTCACTAATAGAGAAGAAGAGTACAAACTGATATTACAAAATCATACAAACTCACCAATTAATCTCACCAACAAAGCTTTAATTCTCTCCAAACAAAACTCAAACCAATAGCTCAGAAAATACCTCTTTTCTGTGCTGCAAATATCTCCTTCGCTGCTCTATTCTCTCTTCCAATCGTTCCATATATATAGAAATCCTAAAACCAAAAACATATATACTAACAATTCTAAAATAAAAAATAAAACAGATTAGGAATTCTAATAACCTATTACCAAAACAGATTTAGAATCTTGTTATCAAAACAGATCAGGAATCCCAATAATCTATTACTAAAACAAATTACGAAACATATTAGGAACATGCTATCCAACAAGTCTCCACCTCGGCAAAGCTTTCTCAAATGTCTCACTTGTTACGTCCAGTATGAAGTGGAACAAAAATCCATGACAACAGACTCAATCCACAACAAGTCGAGAACCCAAACGAGAATGCGAACAAACTCTAAATACCAGTATCAACTCACCAAACCGGCTGCATCATAAATGACTTCCTACGTATCCTCTTGCTCAAGGAATCATGTTTCACGTAGTTCACCAAATGACCTCCAAAGACCCTCAATCCAATAAAAGAGTTCTCAACTCTTCACCAACAAATTTGTGGCTGATAGCTCTCCCAATGGCCCTAAAGTGAAACAAACCAAACACCTCCACCTGAGGTGAATCAACAGTCATATCCAAATCCAAACTATGTCCATAAGCTGCACTCGAATCAACCAACTTATCATCTGTATCTAAATCCAAATGATCCCTAAACTGTGTTACCTCAGCTAGAATCCAAAACGATACAGTATGATCTGGAGTATGTGGAGTAATCTCCACCCAATATGAAGTACATCGTCCACCCGCTGCGATATCCCAATGATCTGATCAACACTCTCCACCTGCTGAGAGTCAAATGTGACATACCTGCTTAGAACAAAATCAGAGTCTCCCAACTGATAACTAAAGGAGCCTCTGAATCCCAAATGTGCAATCAGATCAAATCTCACATCCTCAATGTGATCAAATATTAGGTAACCAAACATCCGACGCAACCCAAAATCTGAAGTCGCTCCACCAGATCCAAAATCTCCAAACACAGCAATTGGTAACTTATGACTAAGATGACCAAAATATGTCGAAGCTCCAAAACTCCTCTACAATCCAATGCGCGACAACAAACATCGATCCTCCTCTAGTAAGGAACGATACATCAAAACTGTCATCTCATCTCGTTGCCCTAATGTCTCCTCTCTAATGAAGTGTCTCAAACTGTCGTGAGTTCAGCACAAACACAATAAAGGATCCCTACCAAAATCAGAATAACGGATCATCTTTCTACCAATACACTTCCTCCATCTGTTGTTGACTTCTAGGACTTTACACCAATAGGACTTGGTTGCAACCCACCAATGCCTAGAACAGTCTCTAACTCCGGAAACCAAATATCGATGACCTCCCAATGATGCCTCCTTAGAAGGCCCTCAAATGCCTGAATGAACACCACCTAATAGACCCCTCGATCAATGGATAGAAGTACCAAACTCCACCTCGGTCTTCTTGCTTATACCAATATGCTCAAAGGACTTCAATCTGTAGGTTAAAACACTCCTCAACAAACCATGCACGACATAACCAATTAAATATCCAATCCTCAACAAATACCACAGTCTAGCCAAATCCAAAAAAGTCGTCAGTTCTCTACCAATCATCATGCTCCTAATCAAATAGTACAAATTCTTCCCCCTGACGCCCTTCATCACAATCATGGACCCAAATGTGACCTTCAAAGATGCATCCTCTAAGGTCACCCTATAGCCTGTTGTCTCCAAAACTCCAAGTAAAATGATGTTCTTCTTTAATTGAGGAATGAACCTCACTTCATCCAACTCCTGAATCACTCTGTTACACATCCTAATACGAACGGTACTGATACCACCAATAGCGTATTCATGATCATTACCTATGAGCACGACATCCCCTCTTTCTAACTCCTGAAAGCTGGAGAACCAATCCCTCCTAGGGTAAATATGGTAAGAAGCACTCAATCCAACATCCACTCTATAGAGTTGACCACACAAACTGATGGTAGTACTAATGAATAGCTCGAAGAATCCGAATCTGAATTTTCACCACTAGCCTTGACAACATTCACCTCTGAAGCTTGAATAGCTTTCCCCTTATTCTTCCTGGCTCGTTCTTTCAACTAATTTGGACATTCAAACTTCCAAAGTCCATCTTCTTTGCAAAAGATACACTGATTCCTACGAATTCTAGGATGTGTCCCTCTAGACTGCGACCTCCTATTTCGGTTTGGATTCTTTACTCTTGCGACAATGTCCCCGCTACCGGCTCAACTAAAGTCTTCTTATCCTTCTTTCGAAGCTGATAATTTACAAGTGCAGCGGTGACCCCACTATACGAAAGAGATGCATTCCCATTAATAAGAGTAAGAACGAAGGTCACATTTTCCTCGTTGGGCAAGGAACTCAACAATAACAACGTCTTGTCCTCATCATCAATCATCACATCTACATTCGCCAAATTCGTAAGAAGCTTCGTGTAGTGGTTCATGTGATCACTAATGGATGTTCTTTTCTTCAATTGGAAGCGATAAAGCCTCCTCTTCAAATGCAAGCGGTTTTCTACACTTTTTGTCAAATACTTACCCTCTAGGATCTCCCAAATCTTCTTAGCCGAAGCCTCATTGATCACATCATATTTTAAATCTTGAGTTAAACAAGATCTAATCACATCACACGCCGTTCGATTCATCTTCTTCCAAACCTTCTCATTAATGTCGTCCGGTTTCCCGTCCAACTCTAAAGTATCTTCCAAATTTTGCACATTGAGCGCATCCAAGACTTCACATCTCTAAAGACCAAAATTGTTTGTACCATTAAACTTCTTCACGTCTATTTTTATAGAGTGGATATTTAAACTTTGGACGGTCTTCACGCCAGAAGTACCCTCCACAACTCGTTCTTTCTCGACCATCTTTCTCAAAGCACCAATAAACCAAAGCGGAACTAACGAAGAATAGATCCAAAATTAATAAAGATAGAGTCTTTACCAAAAAAATTTCACATTTATCATCAAACGAAGCCCTAGACGAGCCTCCAAAACAATCTACTCCTCCAAATAGCTTAAACATAGCCCGAGTTCTGATCCCACTTGTTGCGCGCGGTGAAAGCCAAACGACTGTTTAAACATTGCTTACTTATTTTTTAGTAAAAGCACCCCCCCCCCCCCCCCCCCAAAAAAAAAAAAAAAAAAAAAAACTCGTCTCTCTCTTTCACCGTCCCCCAAGTAACATCGTGGAAGTTGACAAATGACATGTCAAGCAGTTGACAGCAAAGAACCACAATGGCCCTCAGTTTATTAAAAGCTTTCCGTTATTTCCTTTTTCATTTTTGGGGTTTTGCTTTTGGTCATTTCAATATCAACGGGTAACACTGTTGGGGGTGTATTGTAAAAATTACTTCTACTTTCCGAGGGCTTAACTAAGACACTCAAAGTTTAGGAGTGTTAGGAGAATAAACAAAACTAAGAGGGGTTGTGTGCAAAATCCCCCAAAGTTCAAGGGGTTGAGCAAAATTCACCCTGAATCAGAATTAAGCCAAAAGAAAAGAAATTTGCTGCGAAGTGTTAGAAATCTGATAGATTCCCAAATAAACAAAGACCGAGAGAAAAGCTCAAGGGGAAAACAATGTTGTAGATGTCACAAGTCTTCGACTTTCATTAAAACTTACGAAGAGGCCCTTCACAGAACCGACTGCATAATTTTTTAATGAATTACAGTTTCCAAAAATAGCAACAGCATCTAATCAAGAGCCCAGAAGAACATGGCCTGTTTGAGTCATTAACTCTTGAGGCTGCCAACGACGTGAAAGGAAAAACAATTAACCGACCTTGTGCTTTGGTTGTTGGGCCTTTGTAGATTTAGGGGTGTTTGTTTCAAGTTTTTTTTTTTTTTTTTGGGATATGGGGAGGTTTGAAATTCTAGGATTAAAAAGTGGGTTTTTTTTAGAGTTTTTGGAATTCATAAACTTATTTGTTTCAAATAAAATTTTGGGATATTAAATTTGTTTCATAAACTAATGTTACATTAAACGCTGGACGCTTTTAGGCGTCGGACTTGACGCCCAGCGCTTAGAAGTCTAGGCGGGCGCCTAAGCGGTTTCTAGGTGCTTTATTTCTTTTTTATTTTTTTAATTACGATAATTGAAGATATATATATATATATATATATATATATATATATATATATATATATATATATAGAGAGAGAGAGAGAGAGAGAGAGAGAAACTTATGTCAACATAAGTGGGCCATCCACCAATGTTTCTATCCACTGATGAAAAGTCTCTTCATTTGATGCACGGATCTCTAGGTATCATCAATGGATAGAAACAAGTTCATCTCAATAGTGAAAAACTCATTCTCAACTCAATTTTAAGTTTACTGTTTAATTAAACTTAAACTTAAACTTAAGTTTACTGTTAACTTATAAGTTTACTGTTTACTTAAGCTTAAGTTTAGTTTACTGTTAGGGGTTGTTTGGTTCGTTTCCTTGATATAGGGAAATGCAATTCCATGTAAAGAAATACAAGTTTTGAGTTTTCCAAACTTTTCCAAGAAATAGATTGTTTTGTTTTGGTTCGCACATAAAAGATGGTGAGAAACCAATGTATTTTTTTTTGTATTTAGTTCGCATAGAAAAAAAAGAAAACTTTTGTAAACAAAACAGAGAAGGAAAAAAATCTAACGTGTCAGAGTTTTTATCAATTTCACTCGGTTGGGGAAGGAAATCGGAGAGGGAAAAAATCTGAGCTGGCAACGATTTCAACAGAGTTTTCCATTTTCCATCCGAGCGAACCAAAGCAGCACAAAGAAATGAACGGAAACAAAAAAACTGACATGGAGGGCTAAAAATCTGACGTGGAGGGGTTTTCTGAGTTCAACCCCTTATAATAGCGAACCAAACAGCCCCTTAACAAAAACTAAATATTAACTTGACTTAAACTTAATATTAATAGTAGCTACTTGACATCGAGAACTATACTGCAAAAGTCACTTCAACTCACTTTTCTTAAACTTAAGTTTACTATTGTTGCTTGTTAATTAACTTAAAATTCAGTGAATGAGTTTATTGTTATATCTTGTTACAGAAAATATAAAGGGTCAAAGATCGGGGAAGCTTTTAGCTGTTGGTGGGACTCGTGGAAGGTCGAAGACGAGGTGGGAGGTCGAGATCGAAGATCGGTGGAGTTTGGAGATTGAAGATGAGCTCAGAGATCGATGATGAAAGGCTTCGATGAGATCGATGACAAGACGAGATTGAAGAGGAGGCTGGAGGCTTCAACAAGGGGGCTTCGACGAGGGCTTCGACGAGTTTCGACAGTCGACGAGGGCTTCAATGGGGCTTCGACAGTCGACGTGGCCATGATAGGCTCCGAGAAGCTTCGTCGAGGACCGAAATGCTTCGATGGTGCTTTGACGAGGAGCAGAACTTCGGATCTTTGACGAGGCTTTGACGAGGAAATGTTGCAGCGTCGAGTGCGAGAATGCGAATTAGGGTTAGTTGTTAGTGTGTTGTTTGAGTTTTTGGGTTTGGGTTTGGGTTTGGGTTTGGGTTTGGGTTTGGTTCGGGTTTGTTTATTTTGTGTCCGCTTTCTTTCTTCTTTATTTTTTTTATTTTTTGATATTCTTGGGCGGGCCGTTTAAACGACCCACTTAACACTGGGCGATCGCGTAGGCGCTCCCAGTGCCTAAACCTCACCGCTGAAGGGTTTTTGAGACGCCATGGGCAGCGCCTCCGCCTAGGCGGCTGCCCAGGGTATTTTTTAAAACACTGGTGCCCACACAATGTAGGTTGCATTCTCATCCAAGATTATCCTACCTAAACATCACAAAGACATGTAGATTGCATTCTCATAATAGGACCCATCATCATTGCCCAAATACCCATACAGAATAGCCATACCAAGACATTGTAGGTTGCTACCTAGTATCATATCCATCCATATTTGCATCAAGCATCATAATATATGGATATATAAACCTACAAAAGAACCCAAATTATAATGAGAAACCATACTAAGAAATTAAATTACATCACTAAGTAGTGAAATATGCATCATGTTGCCAAAAGTAGTGAAATATGCATCAAGTTACATCACTAAGTATTCAACTTACATAATTAGCAACATATCCATAAGTGCTCAAATTTCATCACTAAGTAGTGAAATATGCAATAATTTTATAAAAGTAATAAATATATCAAGTTTTCAAAAGTAGTGAAATATCAAGTTTTTAAAAGTCATACCCAAAACATAACCTATTTGTCAACCATCATTCGTTGATCCTAACCTATTTTTCAACCATTATTCGTTGATCCCAAATCCTTGCTCCTTGATAATCTTCTCTATAAATAACTTTTGAGCATTTTTTTTGTTTTGATGATCAACCTCCTCGAGTATATCTTCACTTTTTTCCCGCCTTAAGGTGATAAGTGATTGATTTCCTTCTACTATGCATTCTCATTAAACAAGCAAACACACTAACGACGACAAATATAGTCGCATTGGAAGACATCCTCATTAATATTTCTTCATCAATGTCGTCCATCTACATTTTTTAAAAGAAATTTCCTATAAAAATACATAAATAGATGAACCCAATCTTAATATTTCCAAGAAATAAAGAGCAAAACATTCTCCTTAAATAGTATAGTAAATTCAACCCTATTACATCAGGGAACTAAGACAATTGTACCTATTGATTGTATATTGATACCGACAAGAAATAAATCAAGCGTATGAATTACCAAATGTCAACATAGTTAATATTAAATAACAGCAGAATCAAAGCAATAAAAATCAACCCAAATCATAATTAGAAAACCCTAATTTGTATCCCATAGATCTATCGAAAATATTTTGCACTATCTATTCACATTCTTCTACCGATGAATTTGCATATAGTAACTTGAACATGAAAATAAAGTTGGAAATGTATGAACTGAGTATGTTATAGACACACATACTATATATACAAGTTTATAGACACACATGTATTGTTATTTTGCACGTCTAAAAGAATCAACTTTGGAGTCTAATATGATCATTATTATCATGCGATAGAGTGTTCTAATCTACAAGAAAGCATAGAACAAATCAGAAAGCTACCATCTTGTTCAAAAAATAACCCTAATTTCTCAAATAACCGTTAATCCAGACCAAACAAAATTCTAAAAAAGTCTATAAAAATCAGAAACAGAAAAAAAACTCTAAATTGGCGAAAAATTATATCCCAAATCGACGCAATAGATAGTTGCAAAAGAATTGAAGCAATCAAAATTTCTATTTGGAGAGAGGGGGTGCGAGATTTATACCTGCACTGTCGGAGAGAATCGCCTGCAACCCTAGAATCACCGAATCACCAAAAATCCCCAAAATAATTTCGCCTAAATCTCTGTTTTGATCTCCAAAACTTCTTCAAAACCAAAGTTACGACAGAAATGGAGGAGGCGGGTAAAATTTGGTCGAAAATATGTTGATTTGAGTTGAAGAACGATAGAATTTGGTAGCGGGAAATAGAGGAGGCGGGTAAAAGAGGAGGGAAACGAAAATGGTAGAGGGAAGCGGTGACACTAAGGTTGGGAGCATGATTGATTCACGAGAGGAGTTTTGATGTCGTGGATTTGTTTTGTCATAAATCAAGCCCAAATCCTCTTCCAATGGTAGGACTTTACAAATGCCAAAATTTGAGGTTTTTGGCAATTTAAGGATTTAATATCCTTTACTAATAGCAAAATTTGAGGGTTTTTGGAGTTACTATATGCAAATTCATCGGTAGAAGAATGTGAATAGATAGTGCAAAATATTTTCGATAGATCTATGAGATACAAATTAGGGCTTTCTAATTATGATTTGGGTTGATTTTTATTGCTTTGATTCTGCTGTTATTTAATATTAACTATGTTGACATTTGGTAATTCATACGCTTGATTTATTTCTTGTCGGTATCAATATACAATCAATAGGTACAATTGTCTTAGCTCCCTGATGTAATAGGGTTGAATTTACTATACTATTTAAGGAGAATGTTTTGCTCTTAATTTCTTGGAAATATTAAGATTGGGTTCATCTATTTATGTATTTTTATAGGAAATTTCTTTTAAAAAATGTAGATGGACGACATTGATGAAGAAATGTTAATGAGGATGTCTTCCAATGCGACTATATTTGTCGTCGTTAGTGTGTTTGCTTGTTTAATGAGAATGCATAGTAGAAGGAAATCAATCACTTATCACCTTAAGGCGGGAAAAAAGTGAAGATATACTCGAGGAGGTTGATCATCAAAACAAAAAAAATGCTCAAAAGTTATTTATAGAGAAGATTATCAAGGAGCAAGGATTTGGGATCAACGAATAATGGTTGAAAAATAGGTTAGGATCAACGAATGATGGTTGACAAATAGGTTATGTTTTGGGTATGACTTTTGAAAACTTGATATTTCACTACTTTTGAAAACTTGATATATTTATTACTTTTATAAAATTATTGCATATTTCACTACTTAGTGATGAAATTTGAGCACTTATGGATATGTTGCTAATTATGTAAGTTGAATACTTAGTGATGTAACTTGATGCATATTTCACTACTTTTGGCAACATGATGCATATTTCACTACTTAGTGATGTAATTTAATTTCTTAGTATGGTTTCTCATTATAATTTGGGTTCTTTGTAGGTTTATATATCCATATATTATGATACTTGATGCAAATATGGATGGATATGATACTAGGTAGCAACCTACAATGTCTTGGTATGGCTATTCTGTATGGGTATTTGGGCAATGATGATGGGTCCTATTATGAGAATGCAATCTACATGTCTTTGTGATGTTTAGGTAGGATAATCTTGGATGAGAATGCAACCTACATTGTGTGGGCACCAGTGTTTTAAAAAATGCCCTGGGCAACCGCCTAGGCGGAGGCGCTGCCCATGGCGTCTCAAAAACCCTTCAGCGGTGAGGTTTAGGCACTGGGAGCGCCTACGCGATCGCCCAGTGTTAAGCGGGTTGTTTAAACGGCCCGCCCAAGAATATCAAAAAATAAAAAAAATAAAGAAGAAAGAAAGCGGACACAAAATAAACAAACCCGAACCAAACCCAAACCCAAACCCAAACCCAAAAACTCAAACAACACACTAACAACTAACCCTAATTCGCATTCTCGCACCCGACGCTGCCACATTTCCTCATCAAAGCCTCTTCAAAGATCCGAAGTTCTGCTCCTCGTCAAAGCACCATCAAAGCATTTCGGTCCTCGACGAAGCTTCTCGGAGCCTATCATGGCCACGTCGACTGTCGAAGCCCCATTGAAGCCCTCGTCGACTGTCGAAACTCGTCGAAGCCCTCGTCGAAGCCCCCTTGTTGAAGCCTCCAGCCTCCTCTTCAATCTCGTCTTGTCATCGATCTCATCGAAGCCTTTCATCATCGATCTCTGAGCTCATCTTCAATCTCCAAACTCCACCGATCTTCGATCTCGACCTCCCACCTCGTCTTCGACCTTCCACGAGTCCCACCAACAGCTAAAAGCTTCCCCGATCTTTGACCCTTTATATTTTCTGTAACAATATATAACAATAAACTCATTCACTGAATTTTAAGTTAATTAACAAGCAACAATAGTAAACTTAAGTTTAAGAAAAGTAAGTTGAAGTGACTTTTGCAGTATAGTTCTCGATGTCAAGTAGCTACTGTTAATATTAAGTTTAAGTCAAGTTAATATTTAGTTTTTGTTAAGGGGCTGTTTGGTTCGCTATTATAAGGGGTTGAACTCAGAAAACCCCTCCACGTCAGATTTTTAGCCCTCCATGTCAGTTTTTTTGTTTTCGTCCATTTCTTTGTGCTGCTTTGGTTCGCTCGGATGGAAGATGGAAAACTCTCCTGAAATCGTTGCCAGCTCAGATTTTTTCCCCTCCGATTTCCTTCCCCAACCGAGTAAAATTGATGAAAACTCTGTCACGTTAGATTTTTTTTCCTTCTTTGCTTTGTTTACAAAAGTTTTCTTTTTTTCTATGCGAACTAAACACAAAAAAAATAAATACATTGGTTTCTCACCATCTTTTATGTGAGAACCAAAACAAAACAATCTATTTCTTGGAAAAGTTTGGAAAACTCAAAACTTGTATTTCTTTACATGGAATTACATTTCCCTATATCAAGGAAACGAACCAAACAACGCCTAACAGTAAACTAAACTTAAGCTTAAGTAAACAGTAAACTTATAAGTTAACAGTAAACTTAAGTTTAAGTTTAATTAAACAGTAAACTTAAAATTGAGTTGAGAATGAGTTTTTCACTATTGAGATGAACTTGTTTCTATCCATTGATGATACCTAGAGATCCGTGCATCAAATGAAGAGACTTTTCATCAGTGGATAGAAACATTGGTGGATGGCCCACTTATGTTGACATAAGTTTCTCTCTCTCTCTCTCTCTCTCTCTCTATATATATATATATATATATATATATATATATATATATATATATATATATATCTTCAATTATCGTAATTAAAAAAATAAAAAAGAAATAAAGCACCTAGAAACCGCTTAGGCGCCCGCCTAGACGTCTAAGTGCTGGGCGCCAAGTCCGACGCCTAAAAGCGTCCAGCGTTTAATGTAACATTAGTAAGCACTAAAAATTAAGAGCCTTTCCAGGAGACTATCATGCTACTACAATCATGTCTTCTTCTGCTTCTCAGCTTAGTAGAGTGGTCATAGATACTTCTATGTCGTCGTCAAAGAATCTGGCCATAAAGAGTCTTTCCATGTCCTTCCAGCAGTTGATGGATCTAGGCTCCAATCTGTGGAACCACTCAAAAGCGACCCCTTTAAGGGTACTAATAAATAGTCGAGCCATAATGGGATCATTTCCCACTATGTGCCTAGTTTATGCCTGGAAGTAATAGATATGCTGGGTAGGAGAGCATGTGTCATCGAATTGTAGGAGGCTGAGTGGCTTGAACTTTGAAGGATAAGGAACAACATCCCATTCGGCAGGGTATGGTATAGTCACCCCCGGTCCTCTGAAATTTCTCTGAAGCTTCAAAGCATCAAGTTTCTTCTAAAATTCATCCAACTTCTGGTCTCACTCTTTCTTATGAGGATTGGATTCGGCTTCTGATGATTCAGAATAAGCTTTTGGAGTTTCCTCTTCCTCACCCCCTGTGTCAGTGTCCTCTTGGTTTGGACGGCTAGACCCCCAAGCTTCAAGTGAAGGTCACCGTTATCCTGATCCCGAGATTTCGCCTAGACCTTTCTTCATTTTCTTCTTCTCCTTTTTCTTAAAGAGCTTGCCCAATATTTCTCTCATGAGCTTTATAGTCTCCTATTGTTGGAGAAGACTAGCTCGCTGGTCTTCCAGTCTTTTCTCCATGTCCTCCGCATTTCCAGCAATGCGGGCATTCACGCGCTCACTTCGATCAGTGCTGGATGCTTGGAAACTGGTAATAAATGGCTGAGTTGTCAAGCTCATCATCGGTATCGTTAGAAATATCTACTAAATATTGGTAATCCAATGGAGTTACCGAGCCAGTACGGATTCGGGTGTGTCGAAAGATGCCCTCTTGCTCAACGAACAATCCCCTCAACCCCGGAGAGAATTCGGGATCAGAGGAGTCAGAAGGGTTGGTTGAACCTTTGCATTTACCCCTACTAGTCATATTGATTGTAACTTTAGCAAGTTCATTCTTGGGAATTTGCTTTCTACGACGAAAGTGTCTTCTTCTAGATGATGAGACTCTAGACAGTTCAGGCAGTCGCTCAAAGACAGAGGACATAGGTGATGGGCCTCCACACTGGCATCTAGCAAATACTGTGGAGATGAGCTTTTCACAGTTGGAACGAGATTTTATCTGGCTCATACAATGTTTACGAACCAGGTAATCACAGAGATTAGTAATAGGACCACCCCCTATTAACTCAGGCAATTCGGCTATGCACGCGCAAGAATCTTTAAGTGTTAGAGATTGGCGAGCCTAAGTGGCTGGACGAGCCTCGTCATTCATGCGAGCTTCGACATTTGGGCGAACCTGGTTTGGGAGACGAATTTGTTGACTTAGTCGAACCTCGACTTAGCAACTTGAAGGTGGCACAGTAATGGGCGAACTCTGTGCTGGAGGTGAGCTTCGTTATTTTGACGCACCTCAGCTTTACCAGCCCCGGCAGCGAGGCAAATTTAGCTCGGGCGACGAAGTTGGTGTCTTGGATGAGCCTCTTGTTGAAGACAAGGTTTGTCATCTGGGTGAACTTGGACGATGGGATCAATGTGGGATCGATGTGGTGATGAGATGTCTCACTCGATGCTCATACCGAGCTTACTTCTCATTGATGATTGGAGCAATATTGCTTCAACCCAAATAAGAAATAGCCTCTGTTGAGTGGTTTAGCTGCTGCTTGCAGCTGCTGTTGGTTCTTTACGTACATCTATCTAACTCTTGGGTCTCAAGGTCTAATCCTTGGATCTCCCCAAAAAAGTCCCTTTTTTGATAGCTGCTCATGGCTATTTATAGGCTATCAGTGTGTAACTGACGCCGAAGTCATAGGATCAGGAGCATAACTGACTCCTTGATTTTAGCTCACGTGGGCTGACTAGGTCTTCATGGCCGTTAACCTTTTGACTTCACTTGATGAAATGAGCCTCGCTGCGTGACAAGGTTCATCTGATGAGACGAGGCTCGTTGCGTGGCAAGGTTTGTCTGACGGGGCAAGCTTCGCTGTGTGGCGAACTTCGTCTTTGATGGTCGAGCCTCGCTACGTGATGAGGTTCATTTTCAATGTTAAACCTCGTTGTGTGGCGAGCTTCGTCCTTTGGGGCGAGTCTCACTACTTGGCGAGCCTCATCTCTATATGAACTTTGTCTTCTGAAGGAGCTTCATCTTCTAGAGGAGCTTCATCTCTAATGATGAGCTTTGTCTTCAATGAGCTTCCTCTTCTGAATGATAAGGCATTGAGAGCCTTGTATGGCTGGGATGACCCTCACTGACTGAGACGAGGTTCGTCATTGTGATGAATGTCGTCACGCTTGTAGCGAAGTTTGACACTCTTTTATCTCTTGACATTTTTTAATGCCTACACATTGCATTTACAATGTTAGGTGATGTAATCCATCCATGTGATTGTAATCTACATTGCAACTTCATTGTTAGATGAGGCAATCCATGTTTTTAATTTTTATACCTATATCTGAGCCCTTACAATAGCCATATATAATTAAATGGTTGAGTTTGGGTCATGCTTGGTTGCTTTTAGGATGATAGAACAGTTTTGGATTAATTGTTACTTGAATTTTTGTTTGCCTAAACTTTGAGCCAATTTTTAATTTTTGATGATGGCACTTGGCTTAAGCTACGTGCTCGCAGCCTTGGTTATTTCACTACTTGTTGTAATCAGCTTGCTACATTTTGCAGCCTTGGTTATTTTGTTGCTTGTTTTTTATGGCTTGTGGGTTTGTTGCATTTTCGGTTGGGATTGATTTCAACTTGAGGTCCTGTGGGATATAGCCGGTTGCTTGCATCATTTCACTTCGTGATTATTTCTGGGTTTGAGCTCGTTGCTTGCCGCCTTGGTTATTTTGTTGCTTGTTGTGATCAGATTTTGGGTTTGTTGTTAGTTGCTTGCAGCCTTGCTACATTTTGTTGGTTACTGTAATCAGATTGTTGCTGCTAGTTGTTGGTTGCTGTTGGTTGTTGGATTTGTTGTAATTAGCTGGTTGTACTCTCCTTTTAGTTCTTGATTATTTCTGTTTTTCTGCTGGCTGTTGTAATCAGCTTGCAGGTTGCTATATTATTTAGAGATGGTTGTTGTGTTTAGCTTGTTGGTTTGGGGGTGTTTGTTTCAAATTTTTTTTGGGATATAGGGTGGATTTGAAATTCAAGGATGAAAAAGTGGGTTTTTTGAGTTTTTTGAATTTAGCTATGATAAATGGTCGCATTTTGATAATGCCACCCACAATGGGATTTCATTGTTTATATGAGGCGTTCAATAATGAAAATGCAGTCTATATTGCATTTGCAAATTTTAGATGAGGCAATTCATTATTTGAATACAACCCAAATTGCAATTTCATTATATAAGTGTTAAAAATGATCATTTTCTGCATCTCTACGTTATCATTTGTCTTTGATTTTTTTTAACATTGTCTCGGATTAGTTTTGGAGTTTTGAATTTCCTGGAATAAAATTTTATTTCAACTTCAATACATTTTGAAAGCACAAGGCATAAAATAATGAAATACAAAAAAAAATTAAAAAGACTACACACAATTTGCGAATTAGACTTTGACGTTATGCAACTTTCAATTCTGACTTCAATTTTCTAGTTTTGAATTTTTTTCTTATCTTCAACCAATACTTCCATGCTACCTTTGTCGATATTGTTCATGCAATCATCATGAGCTCATTGAAATAAATTACATTCTTTCTTTGGATACTCGGCGCAACCCCAATAGTAACGGGCAATATTTTTACCATTTTTGCATTGCTTCAAGGGTGTAGGGATTTTACAGTTGCATCATTTTTGCATCTTCATCCTAGTTGCTGAAAGATGATGTGTGGACGCTTCTTACTTGCGAAAAAACTACTTATGAAGTTATAGTGAAATTGAGCTATTTTTATAGTCATTGGCAAAAATATGACTGTTTATAACCATTAGAGTTTAAATTTGAATGGATGTAGTTAGCCCAATTTCAATACGTGTTTGTTCTTTTGTGGGACGTAAGCCTAGCAAAGGTTCTTTTATTCACCTATCATTCTTTTGAAAATCCTAATCTTTGTTTGGTTCAATTATAGATTTCAAATTCTAAAATTTGTAATGCTACAATTTAAGTTTGAACCAAGCAAAATCTTACAATTTGTAGTATTTGTTATCCTACAATATTGATGAATCAAATAACATTTTAAAAATCCGAAGCCATGTCCCAAAACCTATGGATTTCAAATCTTATGTGGAATTACAAATGCTTTTTGGCATTTGAAACAAACACCCCCTTAGAGCACGAGATCAACCTTCTACCGATGTCGGGCGTCTTTTGAGAACTGGCTCAGTTCACCCACCCACAAATTGATTCTTGACTGTTGGAGTCGCACCACGTGGTGCTGAGCTGTATGCTTATGGGATTTCATGGCAATTCATCACAATTACATAGGAATCCAAAAGGCCCAAAGTTCCTTGGCTTGGAATCCTGGGCGTATTATCTACTCTAGTTCCCCAGAGAGGAACATTCACTGATGATCCAGAGGTTCTCTATTTGGGGCCTGTTCGTTTGGCTATAAAAAAGTGGGAAATCAAAGAAATAGAAAAGTGGGAAATCAAAGAATTGTTTTGGGAGTGTTTGGTTTGCTAAAAAAAAAAGGAAATCAAAGAAATGGAGATGAAATGAGATGAGTTGTCACATTATTATTGGATGATGTGAGTGGTTTTTTAAGAAAACTAGTTTTGATGTGTTCGGTTGGCAAAAAAAATAAGGAAATGAATTATAAGAAACCTATTTCCTGTAGTTTTCTTGTTTTCTTTTGTTCGGTTCATTCTTAAAAATAAGAAATGAAATGAGATGAGATGAGTTGTCATTGTATTATTGGGTGATGTGAGGAAAGTTTAAGAAATGTGTTTTCATAACTTTTTGGGATGAAATGGAAGAAATGAAATGTTAATGAGATGAAGTGAATTGTTATATTATTTTATTGGATGATGTGAGTGATTTGAAATGATGAAAAGAGATGAGTTGAGTGATGTTTGGATGAAAATAATATTTTATTAGGGTGATGGATGAGTTGTTAGATGAAAATAATATTTTATTAGATATGGTGGATGAGTTGTTAGATAAAAATAATATTTTATTAGATGATGTGGATGAGTTGTTGAATGAAAATAATATTTTATTGGATGTTGTGGGTGAGTTTTAGGGATGGAAATGGAAGAAATGGGTTATTTGGAGATTTCTTGGTTTTCCATTTCCATTTCTTGGTTTTTAGGAAATAACCGAACAGCCCCTTGGAAAAAAAAAAAAGCAAACATTAGTGGCGTTGAGTGATTAAGCATGAGATTACTAGATGAAAGCAATTTTCTATTTCTGAAAGTCGTGAGTGTTGGGATTGAACACACGACAACTTGTGTCCTTCTGGATCTTGTGTCGAAAGTAAGCAAGCAATAAATCACAGTAAATAAAAAAAAACTTACAGAAAAAACGAACAAAAAAAGAAAACACTAGATTTAACGAGGTTCGGCAAACGTGCCTACGTCCTCGGGAGCGACACCATAAATTCTTTGATTAATTAAAGAATATTACAATGCTAACAATAGGTTTCTCTCTCTAACATCTCTGATCTCAAAATGCCGTCAAAACCCTCTCAAAGACATTCTCACATAACCCTAAAAACGTTTTAGGAAATATATATAAACCCAAGCCAAAACAGATTCCAACCCGAACCAAGAAAACCGTCTGACTCGACTTCGGTCGACCGATAGCATTGCTTCGATCGACCGGCCAGAACCCTATTTTCTACAGGGTTTCTCGTGCATGTTTCGGTCGACCAGTGTCGCTGCTTCGGTCAACTGACTAGAGCGGGGTTTTCTGCTCAGTTTCCTGCAGTCGATTCGATCGATTGATCCATACGTGTCGGTCGACCGATGCTGAGTTTTTCAGTTTTGTTGATTTTGATCTAAGTTTGGGTCTACACTCTCGAAACCAACAATCTCCCACTTGGAGACCAAACTGCCATCAACGAGCTCTCCCGAACTCTCTCCATCTTCGCAAGCATCTTCTCCTACTCGGAAAAAAATCCATTCTTCAATCAATATCATCTTAGCAATCCCGACTATCCTCTTAGTGTGGCTCCGCCTTTGTCTCCTACACGTGAAGGCCAACTGAAGTTGCACACAACTCCAGTTTTTCGATGGTCACTGCTTTCGTCAACATGTCCTCAGGATTTTGACTTCCCAAAATCTTCTCTAATTGTAACTTGTCGTTCTCTATCAACGAGTGTATGAAGTGGTAGCGTACGTCAATGTGCTTCGTTCTGGCATGATATACTGGATTCTTGGCACGGTGTATAGCACTCTGGCTATCACAATAAAGAACGTCGTTCTCTACTTCAAACCTAGCTCTTTCAGGCACCCGATCAATCAAATCATCTCCTTGCTGGCTTCAGTCCCTGCGATATACTCTGCCTCAGTCGTGGACAAAGTTACTATCTTCTACAAACGTGAGACCCGACTCACTGCTGTCGAAGCTAAAGTATAAACATACCCCGTGGTATTTCGCCTCGTATCATGATCACCAACGAAATCTACATCCACATATCGCTGCAGTACTAATTTTTTTCCTCCTGAAACACAATGGCATATCCATAGTCCCTCTCAAGTATCACAATATCCACTTAACGGCCTCTCAATGTTGTTTTCCTGGATTGCTTGCAAACCTGCTTACAACTCCCACTGCATGGCCGATATCCGGCCTCGTGCAAACCATCGCGTACATAAGGCTACCAATGGCTGATGAAAATGACACTCTACTCATGTGCTTCTTTTGTGCATCTGTCTTGGGCGATTGCTCCTCAGATAACTTGAATTGACCTCCAAGGGCATACCGACGGGCTTAGCATTCTTCATATTGAATCTTTGAAGTATCTTCTTGATGTATTCAGCCTAACTCAACTTTAACGTCCCTTCAGCTTCATCTCGACTGATTCGCATCCCAAGAATTTAATTCGCTGCACCCAGATCCTTCATAGCAAACTCTTTCGCCAACTGCTTCT
This sequence comes from Asparagus kiusianus, assembly GCA_022839385.1. NCBI lineage: Eukaryota > Viridiplantae > Streptophyta > Magnoliopsida > Asparagales > Asparagaceae > Asparagus > Asparagus kiusianus. Next base: position 98,463 of record BQKN01063247.1, read on the forward strand.
TCAATTTGTTTATCTTTTCTAAACACGATCCTACAACTAGCATGTCATCAACATACAATAATAACACGATATAACTGGACTCGAACCTCTTGAAGTAGCAACAATGATCTGAATTGCATCTTACATAGCCATTGCTATGTATGAAGTTATCGAACTTCTTGTACCACTGTCTTGGAGCCTGTTTCAAACTGTACAAGCTCTTCTTGAGCCTACACATCATCTCTTCATTTACTTCTTCTATAAAGCCAACAGGTTACTTCAAGTAGATTTTTTCATCTAAGTCACCATGAAGAAAGACAGTTTTCACATCCAACTGCTCAAGGTAGAGATTTTCAGCAGCTACTAAGCTTAACACCACTCTGATGGTTGTAAGCTTCACAACAAGGAAAAATATCTCTGTATTGTCCACTCCTTCCCGCTGTTAGAATCCTTTTATAACTAATATGACCTTGTATCTTTTACTGTCATCACTCTCCTACTTGACTCGGTAGACCTATTTGTTATGCAAGGCTTTCTTCTGTGCTGTTAGCTGGGCTAACTCTCATGTCTCGTTCAAGTGTAGAGAATCTATCTCTTCTTGCATTGCTTACTCCCACTGCTGAAATTCACTAACTTGCATAGCCTCCTCATAGAATTCTGGTTCTTCGCTATCTGTCAAAAGCAAATAATCTAGTGATGAAAGATATCTGAGATTTGGTTTAGGACCCTAGATGACCTGCTAACCTCTACGTCCTAGGTAGTAGTCTCTGTACCTGGAGTCTCCTCCGTTCTTCGGTCAGAACTAACGATATTTCTCCTAACTGAAAGTTCCTCAAATCCATGTACTCGGATCCACTTGTAATCTTAGTGTTGCTCCCACTGCTTTGGCTATCCTTATCATTGTCCTTGTCCTTGTAAATCACCTCTTCATTAAATATGATATCTCTGCTCCTATGATTTTCCTATTCTTCTCATCCTACAGACGATATCCGAACTCATCAATGCCATATCCAATGAATGTACACTTCTGTGACTTAGCTTCTAGCTTGTCCCTGAGATGGTCACTGATATGAACATATACCACGCAGTCAAATACTCACAAGTGTGAGAGATCAACCTTCTTGCCACTCTAAACCTCTTCTGGAATCCCAAAATCCAATAGAATTGATGGCCCATGATTAATCAGATAAGCTACTGTATGCATCGCGTCCGCTCAAAACATCTTAGGTAGACCTACATGTAAGCGCGTGTTCCTCGCACACTCTGTTAATGTCCTGTTCATCCTCTCTGCAACACCATTCTGTTAAGATGTCCCTGGAGTAGTCATCTTCAAACGAATCTCATTCAGATCACAGAACTTCTTAAACTTCTCCAACTCGTATTCTCCACCATTGTCTGATCTTAGACACTGTACCTTTAGATCTGTCTCGTTCTCTACCATGGCTTTTCACTTCTTGAATATCCCAAACACCTCTGACTTGTGCTTCATGAAGTATACACACACCTTACTCGAGTGATCATCAATAAAGGTGACATAGTACGCCGAGCTGCCAAGAAAAGACACGCTAGCTGGATCTCAAACGTCTGTATATAAACAAGCTCTAGCTTCTGAGCTTTAGGTGGTCTTCCACTCTTCTGAAAACTGATCCTCTTCTGCTTTCCGTAGATGCAATTATCGCAAACACTAACTTCAACTGAATAAATGTCGATTAGCTTTCCTTGAGAGTGTAGAATATTCATACCCTTCTCGCTCATGTGTCCCAACCTATTGTGCTACAGATCTGTACTTTTCTTGTCAGTTGCAATTACGAGGGTATCATTCGCATGTGAAGTAAGGTTGAGAGTTCATGTTTTGTTACTGCGGGCAACCATCATAGTACCGTTGGAGATCTTTCACGAATCTCCTGTGATTGTTGAAAAATAACCTTCCACTCCAAACTGACCAACCGAAACAAGATTCCTCTTCAGCTTCGGTACATGCCTGGCATTCTTCGGATTCCACTTACAGCTCTTCATCCGAATCTGCACATCGTCTCTTCTACCAATATTGTAAGGCTCATTGTTCCCCAAGTATACTTTCCCAAAGTCCTCTGTTACATAGTTCTGAAGAAGATTCTTATTAGCAGTGGTGTGGAATGAGGCTCCTGAATCAATAACCCATGAATCGGAATCGATGTCCATAGCAAGAATCAAAGCATCTTGCATGATATAAGCCTCATGCTTATTCGCATCCTTCTTCGACGCTTTGTAGACTAAAGACATATGGCCCTCCTAGCCGTCGTTCTAACACTTCCTTTTGATAGACCTCACCTTCGAGTTCGACCTCTTCTTCTTCGACGTCGATCGATTCCTGTTCTGGTTACCCTTCTTTTGGCTTCGGCCTCTTGGCTCAAGATTTAGGGCTGAACCTGAACCTTCTTATTCGAACCATTTTCTTCTAACCTCCTCGGATAGAATCTTGCTAACAACATCGCTCAACTTCAACTTTTCCTTCCCCGCCGAGTTACTAATTGCGGTCACGCAACTTGCCCAACTATCCGGCAACTGTGATAGAATCAATAGGGTATGCACTTCGTCATCAAACATGACGTCGACAGAGATAAGTTGATCAACGATAGTGTTGAACTCGCTGAGATGTAATGTGAAGGAGTATTAATCTTCCATCTTGAGGTTGAAGAGTGTCTTGACGAGATGCACCTTGTTTGCGGCTGACGATTGCTCGTACATCTTCGCGAGTGCTTCCATAAGCCCCACTATCGTCTTCTCCTTCAATATGTTGTGGGTAACTGATTTGGCAAGTGACAACCGGATCTATCCTAGAGCCTTCCTATCCAGTATTTTCCAGTCCTCATCTGATTCATCTTTCTTCTTTCCTTTAGCTTATCCCATCAACGGACGGTAAAGATCCTTCTGGTTCAAATAGTCCACATCTGTGACTTCTAGTAGGCGATGTCTGATTCGTCAGACTTCTCAATCTTCGATTTTCTTTCTTCTACCATCTCTTTCACACACAAACTTTGCCGAACGAAACTCTGATACCAGTTGTTGGGGTTGTACACACAACAACCCGTGCTCTTCCAGATCTTGTGTCGAAAGTAGGCAAGCAAGAAATCACAGCAAATAAAAGAAAACTTGTAGGAAAGAACGAACAAAAGAAGAAAACATCAGATTTAACGAGGTTTGGCGAACGTGCCTACGTCCTCGGGAGCCACACCAGAAATTCTTTGATTAGTTGAAGAATATTACAATGTTCACAATAGGTTTCTCTCTCTCTAAGATCTCTGATCTCAAAGTGCCATCAAAACCCTCTCAAAGACGTCCTCACATAACCCTAAAAACATTTTAGAATACATATATAAACCCAGCCCAAAACATATTCCAACCCGAACCAGGAAAACCGCCTGACCCGACTTCGGTCGACCGATAGCATTGCATCGGTCGACTAGTTGATAACCATCGGTCGACCGATAGCATTGCTTCAGTCGACCGGCCAAAACCCTATTTTCTACAAGGTTTTTCGTGCATGTTTTGATCGACCGGTGTTACTGTTTCGGTCGACCGACCAGAGCGAGGTTTTCTGCTCAGTTCCCTGCAGTCGATTCGGTCGACTAATCCATGTGTGTCGATCGACCGATGCTGAGTTTTTCAGTTTTGTAGATTTTGATCCAGGTTTGGATCTACACTCTCGAAACCAACAGTGAGCTCGTGATCAAGTATATGAAAAGCTTTCCCATGAAAAACTTTTCCAATGGATATCCATTATTGATGTAATAATTTTTTTTTAAGTTCTAACAAAATTTAATTTTGGCATCCAAATCCAACAAAATTAAACTCTACATATAGATAAAACCGTCAACCATCATGTGCAAAACACACACACACACACCCTTAAGTTTAACTGAAATCCCCTTTAAAATCCTGTTTTTCTTTCTTGAAATTTTATGAAACCTAATCTCCCCTTTCTTCACCTGAAAAACAAGCGATGCTGAACTATTGAACCATTCTAAATCAGTTGAACTTCCAGGTAGCCTCTTCATACTTATTCACCTCTCCGACATGAAGAGCAGAGAGGATCCTAGCTAAAAGTCCACTAAGTTAAAAATGAGAGAGAGGACTTAGTCAAGAGGAAGAAGAGAATAGATTGGGAAAACTTAGTCAAGAGGAAGAAGAGAATAGATTGGGAAAATACACCAAGTACGTGACTTGCATACTCGGTCATGTCCCTGTAGGCAGTCAAGAATGCAATAAATAATCACCAGAAAATTCATCAACCTCTCCTTCTTTTGACCCGAAAACAGTCGGGAGCACGCTAACCTGATTTGAACGGTTGACGAGATGTAAATATTGAGATCACTGATTGCAACATGTTATTTAATTTAAATCAGTGTCAAAAATGAATAGCCATTGTTGCGGGATTATACCATTTTGGGGTACTGCAGTCACCGCTGCCTTAAATAATCAATGTCCTCGTTGGGTCATGAGCATGGTTCATCCGAGTCAAGATTCCAGTTCAGCCCGAACCTACCCGCTTGCAAGCCATATTATTCTAAATAAACAAGTGGAGGGTGCTAAAGAAATATGCATCACTCTATCCATATCTGATAATATATGGATACTCCATATCTGATAAGATATGGATACTAAATATCTATACATATGATACGGATATAGTGAATTTTTTGAATCTATATCCAAATATCAAAATACATGTCGATTATACAATTTTGGCCATTAGATAATGGATTGGAGGTTAATCTTGATCATCCATGGATCTCATCTTAGATTTCCAAATATGTCAAGCATATTTATGTCTCTTACCTGCTTTCCTACACGATTTTTGCACAACCTATATATTTCTTAAATTTTTAAATTCCTAATATCTGCTTTTAATCCATACTATTTTATCTGTATCTATATTTGATTTTGGCGGATATTGATATGAGTTTTTCTTACCGAGACACCATTGCTTTGTACTTGTATCCATAATTGATATGGTAAGTAAACACAAAGCATTGAATATGGAACCTCTCCAATTAGGTTGTAATTGAAGAGGGTCCAATTACCCCAATCCCTACTGTGCATGTAAATTTAAAGGGATGAGATACAGCGACATAGGATTTCCACTCTTACAATAATGATTTTCACAATAGTGATTTTCAAGACAAAAATAGTTTTCAAGATAACACTGAAAATCCTACGTGGTTGCATCTCATCCCTTGAATCTAAATCAAGGGCAGAGAGTGTAGTTATCAGAAGTGTAAATCCCATTCATTCAAAATTTCAAATAAAAACTGAGACGTGGTCCCAAAAATCGTTCATGGGTGAAGAAAAATACTTTTTGTGGATTATTGCTTAAAACTACTACCTGGTCCGGCTGATGCATTTAAGTATCAGAAGAAGTCTCTCCAAGATGCCAGTAGCCTTCCTGTGCCATGAAATTGAGATGTTGCATAATAACCAACAATGACATGCTCCTTCATGCAGGAGCCTCTTTCTCAATGTAGAAGAGGAAATGTAAACCACAACTGTCTAGAAAGTATCTCTTGAATCCAGTTAATATGGCGGTTAGGGGTCTGAAGGCCGCCATCTTCTTCCTTTGATATGCCCCTCAACCTTTTTTATTATGTAATTGACGCAATACTCGATCTTGCTCTGTAAAATGATGACAAAATGCGAGTACATTATTGGTTAATACTGGTAGGAAAAACAATTGATTTGTGTCGAGCCAACCTGCTTTAGTCGCCTGCATTTGTTTGCTTTTCCTTCCTCCTGCTAGTATTCCATTCAGGAATATCATATATCACACTGCTTCAAAAACTGTACTTGCACTTTTACAACACAAGAGGTTGATCTAGTTAAATTTTGCACTGTCTATATAAGTATGACAAATAAAACAATAAATACATTCTTAAAAAACTAATTACTATTCTGTTTTCCTAATTATAACAGTAATTAGCACTAAGGCATTGCAGAAAGACAAACAGGAACTGGCAATCTTAACCAAGTGATGCTTCTTAGAGAATATAGGGCTTCCATAGAGTCGCAGACATATAATATGAATGATATATCATCCTCTCCATGCATTCTAACACTTGTTTCTGACCAAGGGTAACATGGTTTGCACCAATCTGGCTTAAAGTTGGGAGGTCATTGGTTTGAATAACCATATGTGACCATCATAAATGCTAACTCAAATTTAGTGAAAGTATCCTAGGGTTATTTGTTCCCCTACATTGAAGGTGCATAGGAGGGAGAAAAAAAAGGAAACCCTTGGACTAGTACACAAATTCCCGATCCTCATTATATTGCAAGTCCCAGGGTTATTCTTTCCTTGGCGTGCTATTAGAGCAGTGAACAAATACCACTAGAGACTTTCTAAAATATGATAGAAGAAACATTGAGGGCATACGTTCCTTCAACATCAGAAAATAGAAACATAACACATTGTGTACTAAATATGAGAAGAAGTAGCAACTTGAAACCGATTTTCATTCAAGCAGTAGATTGACAGGAGTTCCGGCTTATCATGTCTTATACGAGAACATAAACACACTGAGCACTGCTACTTTTGATCATATGCACAAAGGAACTTAAAAGTGTCCTATTTCTAAATCACAAGAACAGATCTTCCTTAGTGGGAGGGCCAAATATGGGATTTCGACTAGGAGAAGTATCTCACAATTTTACCTTGATGACAAATACGCTTCATCAGCATGATGTGCTAGCCAGGATTAGGCTTTCCTAGGGATATAGGATCAAACAGATGCTGAGCTTGTGAGACAATGGACGGCAATCTCCATAGCAACATCCACCAAAGTAGCGTTTGCTGAAATTGTATCTGAATGAAAAGAATTATACCAACAGCAGAACATTTAGAACTTAGTAAGTTGATACACCCATCAATTGTAAATAAACCATATGAGGAAACAATAAACCAAAGAGGCAGCAGTTATTATAGACCTTATAGTCAATCAAACAATACGGGGTCCCCATGATGAAGACTATTTAAAGGACGTGGTGTGTGCATGTGTAGACATCACAACAATATGATCAGATATAAATGTTTATTTCCTTGAAAAATATTTTATCCACAATCATCACGAAATAAATGTCTGCGTAGTAAATTTGTTAAAGATAATATGATCAGCAATCATCAATTGGGAAACACTATAGCAAAAAAGTTCACTTTTCAAACTGCAAAAGGAATCTAGAACACAGCCTTTTCATTCAAAAACTTTGGGTTGGCTATACACATCCCTTTTTGTCCATTCTTCTCTGATATGGCTCTCATCTCTGTCAGACTATCATTACCCACAGTTGAGTCAACCTAAAACTTACCGCACTATTAATCCTACTTGTGTTAATGCAGTCATTTCTAGAAATATAAATGAAAAAAAATAAATACATGTATGATATGAATTAAATAAACACTTAATTGAACTGCTTCATTCTGAAAGAACAACCCCAGTCATCATACCCTATTCATCCAACAATTCTAGGATCAAAGGAACCAATGAAAGGTTATGTTACATGTAAACTAGCTAATATCAAACCTGTCGAATCTTTAGAATCCCCTAATGTCGGCAGCAGGAAACATTTTGAGAAACCTTTGCTCACAAGGAAACAAGTAGAATTGTCAAGTGAACAAGGAATTCACAAAAACATGAAATCATTCACTTCCAAATTAAAGTTAAGAACAAAAGCCTTCCAGTCACAAGCAGATGAAGGATACACAGAAAGAAAAGACACAAAAGCCCTTGACTAACAAATCGTTATACATTCACATCATCTGAACTGAAAACTGTAGATTTTCCAATCCTGCATCTGGTAAAGTTTAGATATGTTTTCTGCTCTAGGAGATCATGTGAAATTAGTCAAACATGGGAAATAAACCTCATATTCGAAATGAGCAGATGAAGAGTAATAGAGCCTGCATAGAATTTTGAAGCATGTAAATACTTGTTTTGACATTTTGGGAAATCTAACTATGATATATTTGCAAAATCTTAATCATAGTGTTTTTCCATATCAGAAAAAACTGGATCTAGAAGTTTCTTTCGAACCAAAGTGGAGTATGATATCCAAGCTTACAGTTCCCACAGGGATCCTGTACCATCACAGGAAGATATATTATTTCTTACTGAAAGCATACAATTTCCACCCATCCCACGCACTGGCACTGCACTTTATTGTCTGGAGATTGGATAGTTAATACTAGCTTAAAACTTAAGGATGGGGGAGGTTTAGAGCTTGAGCCCGGTTAAGCAAGAAGCAATCATAAAATATTTTATTCAATGATACTTTTGAGCAAATCATGTTTGAGATCAAGACTATCCAAATGATTAGCAAGCAACATAAGGTTGTAAACTTATACTTCATACTCGGTTAGTTCTTAAGCACAGATTCCTCTCTTAATGTCACCTCAAGCTTCTCAAACAAATTAGCTGCTGGAATTCTCAAAAGTGGATGCAAGGATATGATTTAAACCTTCCAAACATCAAGAATGTAAATTTAATTATCATTGAGTCACTCATATAACATACAAAAAGGTTCAATCAAGATGATTTCATCTCTATATATGTTCAGCTACCTATATATATGACCATAGTACATGTGTACTGATCACTTGCTTCAAACTATTGAATGAGCAAACTTCATAAATTAGGCTGCAGCTCGCATGAGAGCGAGTCACTATTAATTTCATAGTTTATGGTAGTTCACAAATCCCACACAAATGAATAATGCACAAAGATTCTTGCACTAGTATTTCAAAGCTACATTCATTACCGTAATCAACATAGTAGGCACTAAATTGGAAAATTGATGGTGCATTATCATCAACAACATACATTGAATGTTTGTACAAGAAAAGGACGAGTCTGTTATAGCATATGGTAATGAGGAGTGTTCGGACAGTACTAAAAAAAACCCAAGACGGAAAACTACATGCATATACCACATATAAATGCTAAACTGATATAAGCCCTATGGAGATGAAGCAGTTCTCGTAAGCCTTGTTTGGAATGGAAAGGCCATTCCTAAGTTTTAATACAGAAACTATAGCCTTTGGTTCTTGGGACACCGAGTGAGACCCAACATTTTTCTTTTATATTATACATATAAAATTCCAGTGTATTAAAGGCATATGAGATAATTGTATCAACTGCATTGCATCCAATGTACCTGTCTCACTCAATAAATCAAGTGTAACTTCTTTGTGATAGAGAAATATCACAATGAAACATGTTCAACTTCAATCCTTAAGAGATATTTCAATTGTCCAAATATGTACTTGACTTTTGACAGCCTAAAGCTTTTTAACATTAGAATTCCCTTGATAGCATCCCACCTAAAACGCTATGGCATTCACATAAACAATTAAAAGAATCACCTAATGCTATATGTTGCTGATTAAAAAAAGGATAATTTATCATACACCTTTGCAATCCATGCTTTTCAGAACTCTGCCAAATCAACTATCAGATAGTAAGATCACGTTGATCATGCATGGATTTTCTAAGGCACAATATTAATATGAACTTGCTCAAAAGCAAGATATACAGAAGAATGCTCCACATAAAATTCTTGAGGTTTGCCAAAAAAGGGCGCATCATTTATATCCAAATGATGTAGAAACTAGAAACCAACCCAATGTACAAATGATTTGTGAAATCTTAGCACTATGAGAAAATCTCTCTAAAAAATCAAGTCCATAGGCTTGGTTGTATCCCTTGACAACCAGGTGACATTTTAGTTTATTAAGTTAATTCGTCAGGACGTACCTTAATTATAGGTAGTTAACAGCATTAAGCACTTACTTCCAATGAGTAAGTGGAACAGGAACAAGGTAAAAAAAACTTATAGAGGCTTCCATATTTCTTCACTCTTTATTTGAATTATTAATTTATATGAATTAGTAATTTATATGAATTACTAATTTATTTGAATTATTAATTTATATAGATAGTTAACAACATTAAGCACTTATTTCCAATGAGGAAGTGGAACATATTTCTTCACTCTTTATTTGAATTGTTAATTTATATGAATTAGAAAAATAGCATCTTAAAACGCGTACACCCTTTCACAATCAAATTTACATTAAATATTTAAAGTAAATTTTATTCTTTTCCAATTACAAGTGTATTTACATTTGCATGTGGACAAAAATTAAAATAATTAACTCCCAAGGCCATAAGTGTGTGTGATGTGTCATCAAAGGGCAAGAACATGTTAAATGTCACTGATTAAGAAAACCATGAGTTTTTTAAAGAAAACCATGAGCTCTGATGTATCTAAATGTTTGGAAACCTAGAGTTTGAGGTCCTTTTTAACAATGACCTTTCAACAATTAAATTTTCATAGAAAGGCTAAAATAGGTCATTCTCCCTTTTTGATTACGAGCATTTGCATGTTGTCAAAATCCTAGTTAAATTCCACCATTCGAGAGAGGTTATTCATGGGTGTTGTTAGTGTAACAATTTCCAATATGAGAAACAAAATGGCATCCCATCCTATGCGCTAAGAAAAGAGGAGATTGGAGTGTTCGAATGGGAAATAACGCGATAAGTTGGAAGAAACGCACAGCTACAGAATCAAGGCAAGTTGTCATCTTTAAGAAAAGAGGAGTATGAAATCTTTGAATGGGAAATAATGTGATAAGTTGGAAGAAAAACACACCTTCAAAATCAAGGCAAGTTGGCATCTTTGTTTTCATCTTGCTATGAAGGAACCCTAAATAATAGAGACAAAAGAGTTGAGGGAGGCTCTGATTTGCTGATGACAGGGAAGGGAGCGGAGGCCATCTCTATGTTGGTATTAGCCAACAAGCAGAGGATACTATAGTTCCCTAAACTCCAAAGTATTTATATCGTGCAAATTTAACAGGACACTGCATCATTGGAATGAACTTACTGTACTGGCAGCTTCAGGAAATAATAGAGATGAAAGCATGCACACATTGTCCACCAGCACACAACTCTTCATGGTTCATAAGGTGTTAAGAATTCATGGTCCACATGACAGAACAGGTCTCGAGTAGGGGGGGAAGCCAACCAAACTGAATCAGATAGTAAGATATTAGGATGAACTCGGTTGACTTGCTGGTGCTCAAACTTGATCTGTTTATGTATTTCAGCTAATAATTATTCGTGAATATTTGATTGTTAGACCCTAGAGGGGGGTGATTAGGGTCTTATGCTAATCTAATCCCGATTAATTACCAATTAAAATTATATTGATCAATATGTTCTTGCAAGAGATAGATATGAATAAGAACAATAAGAATATGCACAAATAAAATATGAGACAAACAAAACACAAACACACGATATGTTTACGAGGTTCGGTCACCACGACCTACGTCCCCGCTCCTCACATCGAGGAGATGTCCACTATCACAATCCGGTTTGAAAGCCGGAACTTCTACACACTCGGTTTACAAGTTCACCGAAAACTCTCACACAACAAACACTATGCAATCACATTTACACACTAAATGTAGGAACCTAGCCCGTGTCCTCCTCAAGTGCTCAGTTACACCCTCTCCCTATGTTCGTCAACCGACGCCACTCCTATTGGATTCGACCCCGTCTCTCGCCTCACACTTCTCTTGGTGTACAAGTGTATTACAAGTGATTCTCACAAATAAAAATTAAATACAATGATTTGTTCTCAAATAACAAGTGAGAACACAATGAAGCTCACACTCACTAAATCACACCCCACAACCCACACTATATGGTATGAAAATATTAAGCTCAATAAATGTGTGTGATAACAGTGAATGAAACTCAATAAATATAGCTAAATGAAATGAAAATAAAATAACAAGGTATATAAGAGTTTAGAAGACTTCTCAAACAAGAAGAACAGTAGATGATGGTCCCAATAGGATTTGAGGGCCACTTCTTGTTGTAGAAAAACTTCTCTTGAAAACAGATTGATGAAATCAACTTCAAACAGCTCTTAAACACACTTAAGATTTTGTTAAACACAAAACTTGGATTTCTTAGATTCTTTGAAGGAGAGCAGCAATAGGGTATTTATAGCACCCCAATACATCAGTAAAAACATAAGTAAAAGACCAAAAAACTAATTTGAAAACAGCTATAAAAACTAGCCGTTGGAAGTGAACTGACAGTTCGGCGGTCGACCGGTGCGGTCGACCGCGAAGCTCAAAAACACAGGGTATGAGAAAATAAAGCTGGCAGTCGACCGCGGCGATCGACCGCGAAAGTCTCTGGATGTTTTCACGGTCGACCGCGAGCACAAAAAAATCATGCCAAGAAAAAATATCATTGGCGGTCGACCGTGCCGGTCGACCGGAATCTGATATATTTCATATGACAGGTTTTTGGGCTATTTTAAAAATTCATTAAAAATATCAAATCAATTTCAAAAATAGTAAAACTTTGGGGAAAGTTTCTAAATGATGAAATAAACATGTTTGAAAAGGAATTTTTGGAAAATCAATTTTCGTTTGTGAAAACTCTCTGTTTTTGAAGTGTTCAGAAACCCTGTTTTTCGTGAACATGAAAATTAACATAAGGCTTGTAAATATGTATATATATATTATGCATGTATTATATGTATATAATGAATTATGAAAGAGTTGTAAACATGAGATATAAGATATTGTAACAACGTTTGATGAAAAATCATTTATATGATAGAAAACGTCAAAAATCGTGTTAAGTGTACATATAT
>BQKN01063247.1:121149-150010 GCA_022839385.1 Asparagus kiusianus
CCAAAATATTGATGAAACAAACAAGATTTTAGAGATCCCAAAACCCATGAAAAATTTTATGGATTTCAAATTCTATGGTGAAATCCATTTCCATAAATTTTGGGATCCAAAACAAACACCCCCTTACTCTCCTTTTCAAAAATAATTTTCCTTCATTTTTTACTTTTAAAAAAAATGTTTTTTGTGTTTGTTTCGTAAAAAAATATGAGGTGAAAGTACTTTCCATCATTTTTCTTAGCTCGGTTCAACTTGAAAAAAGAAGAAAACAATTGATGTACTCATTTTCTAGTGTTTGGTCAAGAAAACTTGATTGTGGTCACCATGGTAAGATAACCACTCATCATCATAGTTGTGCATATAAAGATGAAAATTGTGAACAAAATCAATTATCTTATGATCACAAGTGAATCAAATGATGAACAACAGATTAGCACGTGAAACCAAAGGCCAACGATAGCTGACCAACAAAATACGCATACGAAGAGCTGAAACCAAGGCCGAGAGAAGTTTAAAACCAGCACAAAATTGAAAATAAAGCCAAGCATCAACTAAAACCAAAGGCCAGTCATAGCTGACCAACCAAAGGCCAAGCAAGAGCTAAAACCAAGGCCGAGAGCAGGCTGAAACCATGCACAAAATTGAAACAAATGCCAAGCATCAACTGAAACCAAAGGCTAACCAAGGTCGAGAACGGTTTAAAAACCTGCACATAATTGAAACAAAGGCCAAGCATCAACTGAAACCAAAGGCCAACCATAGCTGACCAACCAAAGGCCAACCAAGAGCTGAAACTGGTGCCGAGAGCAGGCTGAACCATGCACAAAATTGAAACAAAGGCCAAGAGCTGAAACCAAAGGCCAACCGAAGGACACATCTGAAACCAAACTGAAACCAGAGCTGACCAACCAAAGGCCAAGCATCAACTGAAACACAATATATGAAACCAAACCAACTTTGGCCAAACCAAGTCTGAAAATATCCAAAACTGAACCAAGGCTAAAACCAACTCGAGAGAAACCAAGACTCGAACAACCCAAGATTGAAATCAAACCAAAGTTTAACAAAATTTATAGAAAATATGCTCAGAAAAGGCCATTTCTTCATTATCTGCATCCCCATGAAGTTTATAATAGCAATGTTGGCTGCATTTATTGCATCGCCAATTGATTACTAATATAAACTTTGGTTGCATACATTATATATTCAGCCATCATCATAGCAAAATATCACATTACCATATGCAGTTCTCCAAATTGCATAGTATCACATTCATCATCAAATTAATGTTTGCAAAAGGTCATAAACGATCACTAAATCAAATTCAAAATAGTTAGAAAAAATATCTTAGTAGTCGACTACAAAGCTTAGTAGTCGACTACACTGAGTCTATTCAGACTCTGTGAAGTCAAGAACAAGATCAGTAGTCGACTATAAAACAAGATCAGTAGTCGACTATAAAGCTTAGTAGTCAACTACATTGAGTCTATTCAGACTCTGTGAAGTCAAGAAACAACATCAGCAGTCGACTACAAAGTTTATTAGTCGACTACACTGTACATATGTAGTTTTTGGATATTTGACTGGGGATTTTATAGTCGACTATTAAAGGGATTAGTCGACTACAGATATTAAGATATGAGATATATGATATGTTTTGAAACAAAGGCCAAGCATGAATCAAAGAGGAACATAGAGGAAAAAAGGAGAAATTGATGAGGAACAATTTACAAGACTACGATGGGTTTTTAGGTGGGAATCTGTACAATCCAATGGAAGGAGAAGACCAATGGGGGAATCAAAAAATAAATAAAAAATAAAAGAACGGAGAAAGAGCGATCTTGCTTGTACCTTCAATAGGGAAAGACAACGCTAGAGTTGAATAGATAGATCGGTGCCGCTCAACGAACCAGAGGAAGGAAGCGAGAGAAATTGGAGGGTGAGGGAGAAAGCGAGTAGTGATCGTAAACCCTAGGCGCGAAAGGAGAAGGAAAGAGAGAACTGACAGAATTAATCACTTTCCAGCGATTTGGGTGTTTTGGGGACGGAAACACACTTTCCTCCAAATCTCCCATGGCGATGATTTTTTCCGGACCTCTTTCATTTCATCTTTGAACGAACCAAACAGCAAGAAAATCGAAAAACTAACACAAAACCCCCTGTTAGTTTTCATTTTCGAGCTTTTCCCTTCATTTAAGCCTAACCAAACAGCCCCTAAAGTGATATCGAATACTCCTAATTCAAATTACTATTTTAAATATTTTATTTAAATTTTAATTTATCCTAATTCAAATTGTATTCTATACTGATTTCAAGTGAACTATCTATAACTCAACAATTAAAAAAATAATATTAATAAAATACAATTTTAAATATTTTATTTTAAATCATAATCTATCCTAATACTAATTCTATCCTATACTAATGCTAGGTGAATTACCTATAGCTCAACAATTTAAAAAAAAATAAAATTAAGAAATTATACGTAGCTAGCATATCATAATACATGAAGTATTACCAAAAAATAAATAAATAAATAAAATTGCATTAGCCCCTCAAAAGTTTAATATTGCACAAAACACCTTGATTTTTCAAAACTTAAAACAACAAACATATTCTAAAAATTAACAATAGTCCCAAAAGAATTTAAAATTTTGAATTAACACCCTCAATATTTTAAAAATTATAGAAATGACATCAAAAATTTAAATTATAAAAAACCACCCTAAAACTCTAAAATTAACTTGCAAATAACATAGATGAATTCAAAGGATTAACAGTAGATACTTCAAATTTTAAAATTAGCAAGAAATAACCTCAAAGTTATAAATATTGTAAAAATTCCCTTAAAAGTTAAAAATCACAAAAATATGAAATTTCAAAACTTATAACCAGTACACATTAAATCTAAAAATTATCCATAGACCACTGAAAAATTTAAATTTTGCAAAAAAATAACCTAATTTGTAAAAAATACCAGCAAAATATTAGAGTTACAAGAAATATCATAGCATTTAAAAACTTACCACCAACACACGAAAATATGAAAATTATAAGCACCCAAACTTAATATTTAAAAAATTTTAAAAACATTATCTAAGTTAAAAATTACAAACTACACCCTAAAAAGTTCAAAATTATAAAAAAAATACTAAAATTTCTAAACTTAATAAAGAAAATACTAATTGTCTGATACTCTTTCACTAAGATATACAAAATTGACTTTTAATTTAAATTTTATTATTCATTTTTAGCATTTAAAAGTAGTCTAAATTGATGCTGGTAAAAAATAGAAATAACAATAGATTAAAAACATCTAGTTAAGACATAAAATTTTAAAAATATGTGATAAATTAAAAATTAACATCACGATATAAATTAAAGTAATCACATTTGCTAATAACATTTATTGATAGAAGACTAGATTATATAAAATTTATAAAAGACTATAATATAATAGCTTAGTATTAATTGATGATATTGTATAAACATTAATCTCTAATGTTAATAATATTTTAGGGTAAAAAATAAGGAGTTATGCATAGAGAAACTATAAGAAAGCTTAGAGATATCCTTCAAAAGAATCAAGTTGTTTTCATTTCAAATGGAAAAGTGAAGAAAATAAAGAAACTATAAGAAAGCTTAGAGATATCCTTCAAAAGAATCAAATTGTTTTCATTTCAAATGGAAAAGTGAAGAAAATAAACCAAGAATTTGAAAACGTTCATAAATCACTTGAATTGAAATTGACATAAGTTATATCTATTCAAGAAGCACTAATTCAATTCCCCTTGAAGAACATATTGAACAACTTTGTCCAAATCAAATAAGCATTTTTCATGAAAAATACAAGAAAACTTAGTAAGTTTTTATAAATTTTCATACTTTATAATTAAAATACTAAAGAAATCATAAAATTAATATAAAATTACATACAAAAATTTTGCAATAGAAACTAAACTGAAGCCATTAATCAACTATGTTACGAGATATAACAAGCCAAATAAGAGGAGAAAAATCACTATAATGGCAAAATGAATACACATGATTCTTATTTACAATAGCGTAAGTTTAAAAAATTTAAAATCAACCTTTTTCTTTTTTTCTATATAGTGGCATAACTCGGCACGTAGTTTCATTTACGGATATGACTGCCAATGAAGGATCAATTCTTGAAGACATGATCAAATATAATCATGTAACAACATTATCAGATTTCTATCCATTTTTCATGAAATAAAATATCAAATTAAATATTAATATTATAATCTAAGGTAAATTGACAACAAAAAATACAGTTATTTATTACAGGTTCTCTTGGAAAATGCCATGAACAAAGCAAAGGTAATATTATTTGACGCAACAGAAACTCTTATTAGATGCATAATAGAAGAATTTATTATAGTGAAAAAAGAGGTAACTCCTAACCTTAATTAAGTAGTAAATTAAAAATATAAAAGTTTCAGATATATAAAATTAACAGTTATTCTCATTGAACGGAAAAATAATCAAAATCTGTATTTCTAGGAGTTTGTGTTGAATATTGGAAATATATTCAAATTCTTTATGAAGTAAGACAAGAAAATAAAAGATGAACGAGATTAGAGAAAGATAACAACAAAAGAAATCTAGCTCCAGCCTAATGTCATAATTGATGTAGATGATGAAGACATAACTCTAGAATTACCTTAGAAAAAGATAAAGATGGAGAAGGATCTATCTCAACGCAATAATAAAATGAAATGGAAGGAATAAAAGATCTGTTTCTTGAATTTTTTTATAGAATAGTTTAATTTTTCTGAGTAAAATTAGGCATCTTTAGAAGAAATTTTCATGAACTTTTTTAATACTTTTATATGCTTATGTGGATGCTTTATCATATATAAATATACTAAAGTTATTATTAATCTTTAGTTTATAATTTTTATGGTGAATCAGTGATTACAAACAAACTTCATATTCTCTTTAGTTTTGTTCTAGTCCAATTTTAATTAATCATCTTGACTTATTGGCTTTAAATATCCATCTTACTTTTATAAGCTATTTCTTCAAGTGTTTTTAACTTTCACAATACTATACTTTCTCAAGTCAAGCTTGGTTTCATGTTAGTCTAAATAACCTGAAAATTCAAATTGACTTTGGATTACATTTATTTCATGTTAATTTAATTATCAACATAAAAATTTAAATTCGATATAGCCCATTCAAACAAATATCAAAGAAAATAAATAATCACAATGCTAATGTTTAGAAATATAAGTAAGCAAAAACTATCAAAGTAGAACCGATAAATAAATTTTAGTAAGGAAATAAATTAAATATAATTAATGATGGTATTTGACCACATGCACTGCACGTGTATAACCTAGTGTGTATATGTTGGCCAATCAAAAAACAACATGTTCAAAAACAATGAGTGTAGCAGAAATGAGAATGTTACAATGGTCTTGTGGATATACATTAAAATATAGGATAAAAAATGAGTGCATTCGTTATAAATTAGAGGTTGTGTCTATTGAGAATAAAATTAGAGAGAATAGATTAAGATTGTTTGGTCATGTACAACGGAGACCGTTTTAATGCACTGATTAGAAAAAATGATAATATTAAAGTTAATGGGCTAAGAGATCTAGAGATCAACCTAGAATGACTTGGTTATAAGCAATTAAGAAGGATATATATAATTAAGACTAACTTAATGGAGGAGATGATCCGCAACAGAATAGAATGGAAAAATAGGATTCATGTAGCCGACCCCAAACATTTAGGATAAAGGATTGGTTGTTATTATTATATGTATGTATGTGTGTGTGTGTGTATGTGTGTGTGTGTGTGTATGTGTGTGAGTATGCGTGTATGTGTGTGTGTGTATGTGTGTGAGTATGCGTGTATGCGTGTATGTGTGTATGTGTGTGTGTGTGTGTGCGTGCGCACGCGTGCACGTATACATATATATGCAATATACTTATACACACACACACACACATACATACATACATACATGTGTGTGTGTAGATGTATGGCTCATTCTCATCCACTCATTCAAATGGGGGAACACATTCACATGGATTATGAAAGTACCCTAAAGGGGGGTAAATAGGGTAATTGCTAATCTAATATGATATTAATGCCAAATTAAAACTAATTAACTAATATCCTAGCAATTTATGTTATACAACAAAATATGTGCAAGGATATGTAATTAAACAACAGGCGATATAAACATGAAAGAGAGATAGTGTACAAATGACAATTGCAAACACAAGGCAAATAATCACAGAGTTCGGTCGACCCATGATCTATGTCTCCATTCCTCACACTCGAGGAGAATCTCCACTATCTCAAAAATAACTACACAATTTTGATTTTCAAAGCTCACCGATAACATTTACAATCTCACACAATTGTCAATACACAATACACTCCTCTAAGTGTTGGCCTAGCCCGTGTCACCTTTCTCAAGTGCTTAGAATTACTACATCTCCCTAGGAAACTGGAAACTAACTGTTACAGTAGCCGTCAGTCGACTGATGGTACTGTTTAGTCGACTGCTGAGTTGTCTGTTGGCTATCGCTCAAACATCATCGGCCGACTGATGAGACTATCAGACGACTGATGGGCTTCTTCAATTGACTGATGAGAGTCAGTCGACTGAGCAAAAACTTTCAACAAATCCGGAGTACTTCATCAGTCGACTGTCGACTGATAACCATGCACAAGCCAATTATGAATACTAAATCTGAATTTCAAAGTGCTTTTAAAAATAGCAAATAAATTCCAAAAATTATAAAACTTAGGAAAATATTTATATACATGAATATAAACGTGTTAGAGAAGAATTTTTTGAAATATCATTTCCCGTTTGTGAAAACTCATCATTTTACAAAATAGTTAAAATTGTAATTCATTTAAATACTTGATTTTGACAAAATAATTTCAAGCAAGTTTGAAACTTCTTTTGAATGAATTAATAGACTTTATAAAGATATAAAAATAGTATAATCAAGTATTTAATCCATAAACACATTATTTTCCAAAACAAGGATGATAAATATGAAACAAATGTGTATGTATATAAATATATCTATTAGTTTCATAGTTATATGGTAAAACTCGAAAACGATAAACCAAATATGTGTACGTGTGTAATATTTGAGCTCATAAGCATAACACACAAAGTATAACTCCTAAACTAATATACCCAATCTTGAAGTTCTCTTCGTGATGTTCGATCTTGGTAACATGGATGAAGTGCATTATTGGATCTTTGACTAGAATGCGAATGACTTCAATCCAAATGCCGCCAACACCCATTAGATATCGTCATTTGTGCTCAATTCTATGCAACCTCTAATAGAGGATCTTTGTGTAGAATACCTAACAAGCAAACACAAACACTCGAAAAACAATGTTAGAAATTATTTGTTAATTATCAAAACTAGATTAGATAGTAGGCTCATAAACATGAGACCACCATGGCTCTAGCGTGAGAGTGAGAGTTTTAGTTTTCAAATAACGCATATAGTCTTCTTCCAAGGATTGGTCATTCATGAGCCTTCCTTTATTTACGAGATCAGGCCAACGAAAAGAAAGAGTAGTACTAGCTGATCAAATGAAGGTTGCACATTAAGAGGCTTCCCCAGGGTATTGGACTGATTCTCGAGCTGACATTTCAACCGTGACTTTCACTTTCACTCTCGGGCCCACCATAGCGACATGTCCCTGTGCTCTTTCATAATTCGCCACCAGATCTTTGTAGATTACGGGCGACGATACTGCTTTCCTATATTGGCACGGCCATGATGTCCACTTCTTTTGGCAATTTCTCTATCCCTAATTTTTCCTTGTTTCAAGAGTCAAGAAGAGTCTTCTATCTGTCAGTCAGTTCACATCTGACTTTTAATGGATTTGACTTCTTCTACTGTTGTTGTGAAGGATCTCAAAACGGGGATGGAGATTGCTGAGAGAGGACCCTACTTTGACAGGAAAATGAAACCTCACTGGGCTCCAGCGGACAGGAGAATGAAGCAGCTTGACTCATGCTGGCATGGGGCCATCTCGAGCCGCTTTGTAGAGATGTAAGGGGCCATTCTAGGATTCAATTTCTTAGTACCATGACCAAAATGAACTCCTGCTTCCATCATCTCTTCCTAATGGATGTTTCAATATCTTTTTGTCATTTTTCCCACAATTTCTCTTTTTTTTAACAAATAAATAATTGTTCTTGCGTTATTTACCAGTTAGTGGTATTATTGGACTGATCCTTTGGTGGAAAATGTTCTTCATTTTAGATAATGAAACCATTCCATTACTACCAACCCACAGAAATACGACCTCTCTTAAATATATGGATGAGAATGAGACACCTCACTATCAAGCATAAAATTTATGTTTGGTATCAAGTTCCTACATTTTTCTCATAAATAGATCAATATTACATAATCCTATTCAAATTATAATTATCCATAATTAAAAAGTCTTATAATTTTTTTTTGTTCTCTTTTATTTATATACAAGGGAGGGATTAGTGGTTTACTATTAGCCTTATATCTAAAAAATGTTGGGTATGACCGTCTATGAACCTTGTTTGATAATAACAAACCCCTATGAATGTTCTGATCTGTGTGTTAAGTTGTGCAGGATGCAGGTTGAACGGAAAAGGATTGTGTATACACACACACACACACACACACACACACACACACACACACACACATATATATATATATATATATATATATATATATATATATATATGTCCATATATCTATATATAAAAATATATTAATAAATTTTTTGTTATATTGTTAATTAATAAATAGTATATAGATACACAAGTATTTATATATACGTATTTATTAATTTAATTTATAACAAATATATAAAGTTATATATACTTATACATATATACTTATATACTATACACATATAAATATATATGTGCGTAATATTTCCAAAGCCCAAGAAAATTTGTTTACAAGATTTGCGCAAGGCCTAGTTCAAAGTTTATAGGAAAATACCCACACAAACAGGCTCAGCTAAGATTTACTATGCTTATCTCGCCGCTACAGGCCATGTGTCTTCGATCTATTCAGCCCTGCGTCGATCCAGTGGCGCGCATCAAATGCGTGTGATTTCATCTACAAGCGGGCCCCACCTTACATAGTTGCACCGTTGAAGGGATAGAGAAAAACAAGCAAGGGATCGCCGGAGGATATTTCAGCCAATAATTATGTGCCACGTGGCATATGGACTATAGAAAAGGCGGTACATATACAGAGTCCTATACTTGTATGTGTACGAGTGTTTTATAGGTGTTTTGACTTTTATATGGCCTCAGATTGTGCCACATGTCATATTCAAGGGGCAAAATTAAACCCTAAGCAGATTAGAGTTAACAATGCCTACTTAAAGGCTATTAATGATGGCAGTGTGACGCCCCAAAATTCACACAAGACTGCAATCCAAGGTAAAATCTGGATTGTCAAACCTGTCAAGCACCATACACCATGCTACGACATGTTTCACCATCACAATTATTATCTCTCTAGTAGAATCAACAAATAGGTGAAGGTACAAGATAGGTAAATAATAGAAGTAGTACAAAATCAGATATACACAGAAGAAGTATATCAATAAATGAGCCTAACTAAAATAGAATAAAAATATCTCTGAGTTTGGAATAAATCTCAACACAATGAGTCAAATAAAATCTCATTAAGGTACTCAGCCTCTACAAAATGAATACAACTCTAAAGTATGAACAATGAACATAACTATACAGTGGAGCTTCAGCTGCTAAGACTGTGCGAAGACGACTATGCTAGAACTCCGTCATCTTGCGGCTCTCTAAAACTCTGATATGCCTGAAAGAGATAATTTAAACAAAAAGAACAACAACAAGAGCGTCAGAGCGTTATAGCAAGATCACCTCCATCTGCCCCCAGGGGAAAGGCTGCTAGATAAAGTGGATCCTCTATTTATTAAGCATAGTCTACCTATATCATTTTCTTCGTATCTAATGGAGTTAATATTTAGACACCTACAAGACGAGACGTAGTACGTCGAGAGAAATAATCCAAACATGAAAATCCTCATGTATATATCGTGTGTCTCAAATTGTAGGCACCTAAATATTAACACCGAACTAGAGATAAATAATTTAAATAAAATCAATAATTAGAAACCCACAACACGAGACTGGTACGTCGAGTGAAATAATCCAAACAATGAAACCCTCATATATATACCATATAACTCAAATTGTGAATCCCTAAACACCAATTCTAACTCTATGAATAAAAACAGTACTCAAAAGAAAATACTCCAAACCTCATATGTATAGTACCATTATCACATCTCGCACTACCCTCGAGTAGTCGGCGCAATAATAAGAGAAAACCACCCAACTCATAATCACCATGGTCATATCATGTATGCCATATATTAAAAGATGTATCCTACTCATGGGCAATCTAATATAGGAGCAAAACTAATATATATATATATATATTTACTAAGCGATATGCATCTCTACGAACAATAGCGATACTTTTGTAAGGCTCGCACAATACTATACGGACAACGGATACCATCCTCCTTACTCAATCGCTCAGCGATAATAGATTTTATCTCCCTATTCCGGATATACAAAATAACGATACTTTTGTAAGGCTTGCATAATACTAAGCGGATATCGGATACAGCCTCCTTACTCAATCATCCTTACGGCAAATAGATTTTATCTCTCTATTTCCGGAATGCCCATTCATCCAACAGTAATAAGTTTTATCTCCCTATTTCCGGATATGCTTCCAGATGATCGTATAACAGTGAATAGGCATATCGACCCAATTTGGAAAACATACACTGATCATCTTCGAGTATTTGGTACAACCGAGGTCTCGTTATGGGAAAATAACCAAATACCCCTAGTGTGGTACAACTGAATCTCCCATTACGGGATAAACTGTAAAACCCCAAAATTTTTGAATATTTTGTGATAAATAATAATAAATATGTTATATATTTATAAATAATATATTATGATGTTTAATTATGCTAGGAATTGGTTTGAGATCAATTAAATGTATATATGTATATATATAAGAGCAAATGCACAATTCATGCTCGATGTATAAATCTGAAAATTTATGACTAGCGAAGAGATTTTATATTTTTTCTCACAGATATAATTAGAATTTGGAAAAACTTAAAAGACAAAAGTTGTAGGTATCTTCCGGAGATTTCCAACAAGTCTTAGATCACCTCATTCTGAGGTTGGACGTGAAAGTTATGGTCAAAATACCAAAGGTTATTTTCCTAGTCAGATTAGGATTCCTGGTTCGGGTCAAACGAGTTTATTTCAGGTTTGCATATATATATAAACATGTGTTTTCACAAAAATTTATATCCTTACATTAGAGTTTCAAACCCTAGCAGCCCCTCTTCCTCTCTCTGAATCCCTAACCCTAAAGTTGAAAATTTTGAGAGCTTTGTGAAGCAAATATCGACACGAGGGCGAGATCATCAACGTGTAGCAAGGGGAAAACGGCTTGGTTGCACTTCTTTTTGATTGCTGGTTATTTCAGAGGCTTAGAATAACATCTAAGGCAAGATTATCTTCTCCCAAATCCTTCCCCATAGTTAAATAACTAGTTAGATGTTTAATATGATGTTAAATATGTGTTTTCATGCTTGAATCTTAACATGATGTGATAAAATTTAAATTTTTGATATTAAAATATAAACTAATGCTAGATTAATAATTTTTTTCTTACTATTTATGATAGTATTATGATCATGATCATTAGGGTTTTTCATAATTTTATTTATATATGAGAAATTTAAGTGATGTACTAAATAAATATTTTTTGCAGAAAACTAAAGCAATTATATCATATTTAACTGAGATTTCTAAATAGAAAATAAACTCCAAATTTAACCAAACTAGTGTCAAATGAAATATATATGTATCTAGTTTCTAAAACAGAAGACTAATCTTAAAAATCATTTGTATTGAGAAAGATATGATCTTTTTACTAACAACATGTCCTGTAGAAAAACGGCTGCACATATATAATGTTTAACTAAAGATTTGGTATAACAAATGAACTCTAAACTGAACCAAACTTATATCATCTAAAAGATGTGTGAATTTAGTTTTTAAAACAGAAAACCATTTATAAAAATAGTTTTTCTAGAGAAAGATATGCTTGTTTTACTAACAGATGTCACATCTGTTTTTTCCTGCTCGTTTTGTGGAGCTGTGTTGCGCCGTTTTGAGGTGCGTTCGCGGAGTTTTGAGCCGCTTGATGTTATACGTATAGTCATGAATATGTTATGTTATACATTTAAGAATCCCAAAGGAATTATGATAAATTTTGATTTGATCATATTTGAATTAGATATAGTTCATATACATGTTGGATGTCGTTGATGAGCACAACTTAGTACTATATGGGATAGTGCGTCGACACACCAGATGTACATAGTTTATACATGAGGTAACTATCATTGATGAGCATAGCTCAGTATTATATGGGATAGTGCATCGACATGCCAGAGGTACAAGATTTATATGAGGTGGATATCGTTGATGAGCTCAGTTCAGTACTATATGAGGTAGTGCGTCGATATTCTACATGTATAGGCCATTGAGTCGGATTTTAGGAGGCTTGATCTAGCCATCCATCCCATACTAGGGTGCGATGAGGCTCGTGAGCCGTATTTCTAGGATGCCTATTTGGTAGTTCGTCCCGCACTCATGTTATGCACTGAGATCGCGATGAGACTAATAAGCCGTGTACACAGTTTAGGATACCTATAGGGTAGTCCGTTGCACTGAGATAATTACTTGATAGCCTAAGTATGACAGATGCCGATTATAAATACGACCTATCAGTGAACTATATAACTGAGATACGTTACTTTTGAAAGTATACAAAACTATGTGTTGGAATTTTATTCTATCTCTCCAGTGATTGTGGAAGATATTATAAATACGATGTGTTGATATATTATTTCTTTTACTGTTTTTTTTCTTAGTTGGGATCAATGATTAGATATTCACAATTTGAGACTTATGGTATATACATGAGGGTGTCCTTGTTTGGATTGTTTCGCTCGACGTACCAGTCTCGTGTTATGGATCTTTAATTATTGGTTTCATTAGATTGTTTATTCTTATTTCGGTATTAATGTTTAGATGTTTACGATTCGGGACATATGGTATATACATGAGGGTTTTCTTGTTTGGATTATTTCGCTCAACGTACTATGTCTCGTTTTGTAGGTGTCTGAATATTAATTCTGCTAGATACGAGGAAAATGATATAGGTAGACTATGCTTAATAGATAGAGCCTCCACTCCATCCTAGCAGCCCTTTCCCTGGGGGCGGATGGGAGTAATCTTGCTATAGCGCTCTGACGCTCTTGTTGTTATTTCTTTTTCTTTTAAAAATACCCTTTCAGGTAGCTCGGAGTTCCGGAAAGCCGTAGGGTGACGAAGTTCTGGCATAGTCGCCGTAGCGTATTTTTTACTTGTAGAGACTCCACTATAGTTTTAAAATTTTATTCAGACTTAGAGTTTATTTCCATTTTGTAAAGGCAATGTGCCTTAGTTCGACTTTCCGTTTTGATTTATGTTGAGACATCGTATGTTATTGCAGACTCCAAATGTATTTTAGTTTATTTTTAGTTGAGACATGACCTTTATTTATGAGATATCATCTTCTTTATCATGTCTATTATTATCGTTCTACTTCTTTACCTGTTTTGTACCTACGCTTTTATTTGACCCCACTAGAGGATATTATTATGATTGGTGAAACTTGTTGTTGCACAGTGTGGGTGCATGGCAGGTTTGATATCTCTGGGTTCATATTAGACTGCAACCATGAGTGAAAACAGGGGCGTCACAGTTAGTATCAGAGCTCTAGTTCTAGTATCATTAGGATCATCCTGTGTCGAGTCGTGGAGCTAGGATAGAGTTTCTTAGGATTCATGTATAGAGTCCGTAAGGATTTCCTAGTATGAGTGAGGATGATATATGCGTATATCTCAAAAAAGTGAAATTTTTTTATGACAACTATTTTATGTTGATTGAAGGTATTTGCGTGAATACTATGTGTTATGAATTCGTATTGTGATATGTTATATATATATATATATATATATATATGTATGTATGTATGTATGTATTTTTGCTATCTCACTTACTGTGAAAATTAAGCTCTTATTTTGATATTATAAATATCGAAACGAGGATGTGGTCGAGGTAAAACTCGTACCTGGAGAGCTAGGCATGTAGAGCCGAGCCACAGCAGGCTCCACAGTATTTGATCGACTTCATGGCGCCGTTAGCAGCAAGATCTTACAACAATCGAGGAGTAAGAAGTGTATCTGTTTCCGTCAGCAACACCACTTTGAAGAGATTCACCATCGGTTGTACCCGTCGTGGAAGTAAAGATGAAATACCAATGAGTACACCACCACCACAATCAGTTGTTGATAGAGCCGCATAGCAGGAGATTTAACCCTGAAAGGATAAGAAAATTATTAGACAGTATGAGCACCAAAATTTCAAGGCACACCAGTTTCAATTGCAACCTATAAGGGAAAGAGTATATGAAAGTTTCTTGAACATCGGCTAGGAACCAAGCAGAAGTCAAATATATATTCAGCATTGAGGACCATCGCTGGAGGATAGCAACAACATCCAGATTTTTGATGAGACAACAATTATCACCTATTTGGGAGAATTTAGGTCATTTCTTCATCAAACAATTAGCGCTAGTCTAAGTGAAGCAGGGAGATATACCCATAGTGAAGGAAGAAATCAAAATCCAGAATAGTGACAATGACAATGGTAAGAGAACCATTACGGAAATCTAGAGAAACCTAACAACGGGAGAATGATTTTATCCCAGCAACAAGGACAAGATAAGAAAGGAGCACAATGTGATTAGAGAGCGCCGGAGTAGCACAGAGATTCGGAGAAACATGTTATAATCACAACAAGGTCGAACAAATAGCAAAAGACTTGTAGCAGTTCACAGCAGGAAGCTAGCATGATAAAGGTCGCAGTCGGCAATCTCAGAGTTGTAATTTCGGTCAGCAGTGAGGAAATAGAAGTACTACTTGTTAATCCGAAGATTTAGGGGCCAGCAGGCCAGATTTGCATTATCCAAGAGATTTGCACCATCCAGCAAAGTCTATTCAGCTGTACCGCATGATCAGGGTACGAGCGGAGCTTTATTCATGATTTTATTTTCAGTTCGGATCTAGTTTGATTTAAGAAATTCGTTTATCTCTTATCCTTCGTACCTTTGTTGATGGGTGTCAGCTTGTGGCATTCCTTTGATTTTCCATTATCAGTGCCTACCCCTCTAGGGGGGTGTCCCTTCCATCTGTAGGAAATGTGTCATCAAACTAGATGAGTCTGAGTTAGACATCGAGTTGATCGTGTTGTTGATGTCAAATTTTTGGTACAAATTGGTTATCTTCCTACTATGATAGTATTGACTGTTTTGCGTAGACGGTCAATTTGCGAGCGTCCGATGGGTCCGAGATGATTGTAGCAACCTCCCAGGGCAACCGTTTTGCGGAGTCATTTCTGGCGTACATCGAGGAGGTGATGGGATGGGATCAGGGTATTAATTTATTGGAGACTAGAGTTGTCTCAGAGTATCAGGATGTCTTTCAGGACATATCTGGATTACCTCCTGTGTGAGAGGTTGAGTTCTGTATTGAGTTACAGTTAGGCACAGCCTCGATATCCCGCGCACCCTATCGCATGGCACCAGCTGAGATGAGGGAGCTTCAGACCCAGTTGGACGAGTTGTTAGCTCAGGGTTTTATTCATCGGAGTCATTCTCCGTGGGGAGCGCCAGTTCTCTTCGTGAAGAAGAAGGACGGCAGTATGCATTTGTGTATTGATTATAAAGAGTTGAACAAGGTCACTATCCAGAATAGGTACCCATTACCTAAGATTTATGACTTGTAGTTGCGAAGCGCATGTTTCTCGAAGGCTGATCTTTGTTTTGGGTTATTGTAGTTGCGAGTTCGGGAGAGGGATTTTCCCAAAGCCGTTTTTCCTGATTCGATATGAATCTTTTGAGTTTTTGGTCATACCATTTGGGTTGACCAATGCACCCGCTGTATTCATGGATTTGATGAACCGGGTTTTCTATCCCTTCTTGGATCAGTTCGTGATATTTTTTTTATCGATGACATCCTCATTTATTCGAGATCGGAAGTAGAGCGCGAGCAACATCTCCGGTTAGCTTTGCAGACTCTACATGAGCATCAGTTATATGTCAAGTTTAGCGAATATGAGTTTTGACTTTCAGAAATCAGATTTCTCGGTCACGTCATCAGCAAAAAGGGCATAGCAATAGATCCGGCTAAGATTTCAGCAGTTCTTGATTTGGAATCTGCCAAAGACGAAAATAGAGATTTATATCTTTTTGGGTTTAGCCGGCTATTATTGGAAGTTTATCTAGGACTTCTCAAAGATTTCGACACCACTTACACGCCTTACGAAGAAGGGTGTATAGTTCATTTGGAGCATGGAGTACCAGAAGGCCTTTGATTCCTTGAAGGCTAAATTGTCTACAGCGTCAGTTTTAACTATTCCGAGCAATGACAAAATATTTGTGGTCTACACAAATACATCATTAGCAGAGTTAGGAGACGTTTTGATGCAGACTCAAAGAGTAGTAACATATGTCTCGCAGCAATTGAGAGTACATGAGCAGATCTATTTCCACTTATGACTTGGAGTTAGCAGCAGTTGTATTTGCACTGAAGTCATGGGGACTTTACTTATATGAAGTACAGCTTGAATTATTCACAGAGATCAGAGTCTTAAGTATCTTTTCTCTCAGAAGGAACTCAACTAGAGACAAAGGAGGTGAATTGAGTTTATCAAGGACTACGAGTCCGCGATTCAGTATCATCTGGGGAAGGAAAATGTCGTAGCAGATAACTTGAGTAAGAAACGTCAACACCGGGTTTCGGCTTAGAGGTGCTCGTTGTATTGAGATATTCTCACCCTTAGCCAGTGTGATTTTAGACATGAGATTGGTAAAACCAGTGCATTGTAGGGAGTTGTGTCAGTGCAGCCAGCTTGGAGTGTCAGAGTTGTCAGAACTCAGTTAGAAAACTATTGAATTCAAATCCAAAAGGAGGAAATTTACAAAGAGCCTAAGACTGATTGGACCGTTGGAGCAGATGGAAGTCTACAGATGAAGAACAGGTTGATTATGCCAGCCAATGCAGAGCTTAAGAGGGAGTCGCTAGATGAAGCACATCGTACTCGGTACACAGTGCATCTAGAGACCCTTAAGATGGAAAAGGACCTAAAGAGACACTCTTGGATGGAATGATATGTGTAGGAATATTGCAGAGTATGTAGCTAAGTATCTTACCTGTCAGTGAGTAAAGGCGGAACATCAGAGACCGACAGGAACACATCAGCCTTTACCCATTTCGGAGTAAAAGTGGGCGGACATTTCTATGGACTTTATTATAGGGTTATCAAAGTCGAAGAAAGAGAATGTTTCAGTTTGGGGTGATAGTTGATAGACTGATAAAGTCAGCACATTTTATTTCAGGGAGGATATTTATTCAGGAGACTATTCAACTTCGTGGAGTTCCAGATACGACAGTATCAAATTGAGATGGATTGTCAAACGGGGAGAGTAAATCAGATGTTGGAAAACAAATTGCGGGCATGTGTTATTTGATTTTCAAGGTAGCTGGGAGGATCATATTTCATTGATAGAGTTCGTTTAGAACAATAATTATCAAGTGACAATCGGTATGACCCCGTATGAAGTATCGTACGGGAGGCCTTACAGATCGCCTATATGTTGGGTAGAGCTGGAGAAGAGTTTAATACTTGGGCCAGAGCTTATGAGACAGATTACTGAGGAAGTAACATTGACCAGAGATCGGATTCTAGCCGTTTAGAGTCGACAAAAGAGCTATGCTAATAAGAGATGAAAAACCTTGGAGTTTCAGATTGGAGATTCGGTTAGGCTGAAGGTATCGCATGTGAAAGGTGTTTGGCAATTCGGGAGACAGAAAAAGCTTACGTCGAGATACATTGGACCGTATTAGATTTTGGAGAGCATTGAATCTGTGTCATACAGACTAGATCTTCCAGCATCGATGTCTAGTATACACAATGCATTTCATGTTTCTATGCTTAGGAAACACTTTCATGATGTAGAGCAACAGCGAATGATGAATGCACTGAAGATTTAGCTTTAGAATGATCTGCCTACGATTAAAATCCAAGTTTGTATGCTTGCTAGGGAAGATAAGAAATTTAGAAACAAGATGTTTTTCTTTTATGGCAATTCAGTGAAATCGAAAAGGAGTTGAGGAGGTTCTTAGGAGCGCGAGGAGGGTATACATCGCGACTACCTACACCTGTTTGATCTAGTAAATTAAAATTTTTGTATGACTTGTTTATGGCTTATGATTGCATGTATGGCGATGTTTATACTTAACACTAAAATGAGAGTATTACCACTTATCTCCTAAGTACTTGGAACATATGGTATATATATGAGGGGTTCCTTGTTTGGATTTTTCGCTCGATGTACTTGTTCCATTTAGTTAGGTGTTAAGTGGGGGTATTTATATTTTAGATGGTTAAGTGTAGACATCGAAGATGATTTTCGGGAGCGTAAATATGTTATGTCGCGCGATTTCCTGCACATATTGAGGAAGTAGATTGATTTATGTGTGAGATTATTTGTGTGGTTATATTTAGATTTAAAGCTAGAATGAGGATATTTCCGCTTAATTCTTAATCTTTTGGAATAGATGGTATATATATAGGGGGTTCCTTGTTTGGATTTTTCGCCCGACGTACTAGATCCATTCGATTAAGGGTTGAGTGGGAATATAGTCATCCTGGATTGTTAAATAAATATCCCTATATGCTTATCAAGAGTAAATATTCTAAGATATTTATGTTTGTGGGTTAAATTAGACCCTCTACATGCTTTTCTAGTATTATTATTTGCTTAAGTATGATTTCTGAATTTTGAGGACGAAATTCTTTTAAGGGGGAAGAATGTAAAACCCCAAAAAATTTAAATATTTTGTGATAAATAATAATAAATATATTATATATTTAAAAATAACATATTATAATGTTTGAGTATGCTAGAAATTGGTTTGAGATCAATTCAATGTATATATGTATATATATAAGAGCAAATGCACAATTCATGCTCGATGTATAAATCTGGAAATTTATGACTAGTAAAGAGATTTTATATTTTTTCTCATAGATATAGTTGGAATTTGGAAAAACTTAAAATACAAACGTTGTAGGTATCTTTAAGAGCTTTCTAACAGGTCTTAGATCATCTTATTCCGAGATCGGATGTGAAAGTTATGGCCAAAATACCGAATGTTATTTTTCTAGTCAAATTAGGATTCCTGGTTCGGGTCAAACGGGTTTATTTCGGGTTTGCATATGTATAAACATGTGTTTTTATAAAAATTTATATCCTTACATCAGAGTTTTAAACCCTAGTAGCCCTTCTTCCTCTCTCTGAATCTCTAGCATTAAAGTTGAGAATTTTGAGAGCTTTGTGAAGCAAATATCGACACGAGGGCGAGATCATCAACGTGTAGCAAGGGGAAAACGGCTTGATTGCACTTCTTTTTGATTGCTGGTTATTTCAGAGGCTTAGAATAACATCTAAGGCAAGATTATCTTCTCCCAAATCCTTCCCCATAGTTAAATAACTAGTTAGATGTTTAATATGATGTTAAATATGTGTTTTCATGCTTGAATCTTAACATAATGTGATAAAATTTAAATTTTTGATGTTAAAATATAAACTAATGCTAGATTAATAATTTTTTTCTTACTGTTTATGATAGTATCATGATCATGATCATTAGGGTTTTTCATAATTTTATTTATATATGAGAAATTTAAGTGATGTACTAAATAAATATTTTCTGCAGAAAACTAAAGCAATTATATCATGTTTAACTGAGATTTCTAAATAGAAAATAAACTCCAAATTTAACCAAACTAGTGCCAAATGAAAAATATATGTATCTAGTTTCTAAAACAGATGACTAATCTTAAAAATAATTTGTATAGAGAAAGATATGATCTTTTTACTAATAATATGTCCTGCAGAAAAATGGCTGCACATATATAATGTTTAACTAAAGATTTGGGATAACAAATGAACTCTAAACTGAACTAAACTTATATCATCTGAAAGATGTATGAATCTAGTTTTCAAAACTGAAAACCATTTGTAAAAATAGTTTTCCTAGAGAAAGATATGCTTATTTTACTAACAGATATCACGTCTGTTTTTTCCTGCTCGTTTTGTGGAGCTGTGTTGCGCCGTTTTGAGGTGCATTCGCGGAGTTTTGAGCCGCTTGATGTTTTATGTATAGTCATGAATATGTTGTGTTATATATTTAAGAATCCCAATGGGATGATGATAAATTTTAATTTAATTATATTTGAATTAGATATAGTTCATATACATGTTGGATGTCGTTGATGAGCACATCTTAGTACTATATGGGATAGTGTGTCGACACACCAGATATACACGGTTTATACATGAGGTAACTATCATTGATGAGCATAGCTCAGTATTATATGGGATAGTGCATCGACATGCCATAGGTACAAGATTTATATGAGGTGGATATCGTTGATGAGCTCAGTTCAGTACTACATGAGGTAGTGCGTCGATATTCTACATGTATAGGCCATTGAGTCGGATATTAGGAGGCTTGATCTAGCCATCCATCCCGTACTAGGGTGCGATGAGGCTCGTGAGCCGTATTTCTAGGATGCCTATTTGGTAGTCCGTCCCGTACTCATGTTATGCACTGAGATCGCGATGAGACTAATAAGCCGTGTACACAGTTTAGGATACCTATAGGGTAGTCCGTCGCACTGAGATAATTACTTGATAGCCTAAGTATGACAGATGCCGATTATAAATACGACCTATCAGTGAACTATATAACTGAGATACGTTACTTTTGAAAGTATACAAAACTATGTGTTGGTATTTTATTCTATCTCTCCAGTGATTGTGGAAGATATTATAAATACGATGTGTTGATATCTTATTTCTTTTACTATCTTTTTTTTAGTTGGGATCAATGATTAGAGATTCACAATTTGAGACTTATGGTATATACA
The DNA here is from genome assembly GCA_022839385.1 of Asparagus kiusianus. NCBI lineage: Eukaryota > Viridiplantae > Streptophyta > Magnoliopsida > Asparagales > Asparagaceae > Asparagus > Asparagus kiusianus. The sequence goes on from BQKN01063247.1 coordinate 142,364, forward strand.
TGAGAGTTTCCTTGTTTGGATTATTTCGCTCGACGTACCAGTCTCGTGTTATGGATCTCTAATTATTGGTTTCATTAGATTGTTTATTCTTATTTTGGTATTAATGTTTAGATATTTACGATTCGCGACATATGGTATATACATGCGGGTTTCCTTGTTTGGATTATTTCGCTCGACGTACTACGTCTCGTTTTATAGGTGTCTGAATATTAATTCCGCTAGATACGGGAAAAATAATATAGGTAGACTATGCTTAATAGATAGAGCCTTCACTCCATCCTAGCAGCCCTTCCCCTGTGGACGGATGGGGGTAATCTTGCTGTAGCGCTCTGACGCTCTTGTTGTTATTTCTTTTTCTTTTAAAAATACCCTTTCAGGTAGCTCGGAGTTCCGAAGAGGCGCAGGGTGACGGAGTTCTGGCATAGTCACCGTCGCGTATTTTTTACTTGTAGAGACTCCACTATAGTTTTAAAATTTTATTCAGACTTAGAGTTTATTTTCATTTTGTAAAGGCAATGCGCCTTAGTTCGACTTTTCGTTTTGATTCATTGAGACATCGTATGTTATTGCAGACTCCAAATGTATTTCAGTTTATTTTCAGTTAAGACATGACCTTTATTTATGAGATATCATCTTCTTTATCATGTCTATTTTTGTCGTTCTACTTCTTTGCCTGTTTTATACCTACGCTTTTATTTGACCCCACTAGAGGATATTACTGTGATTGGTGAAACTTGTTGTTACACAGTGTGGGTGCATGGCAGGTTTGATATCTCTGGGTTCACCTTGGACTGCAGCCATGAGTAAAAACAGGGGCGTCACATAAACACCCACACTGAGCATCCATAACCATGAGCAATACTTTATCGTATATTAATTCACTTTCACCAACTCAACTTGTATCAACTATCTCAATAACATAAGTCAAAACAACAAAAACTAAGTGTACGTGCATATATCTCGGTGTGCGTGTCAATATGAACAATACTTGTCAAAATCCCCTATTGGGTTTCTTATATGTGTGCTACGACAATATTCATATGTGCCCATGACTGCACGTGTAACATCGTGCGGTTTGAACTCCGCGAACGCAAACAAAACAACGCAAACAACACTCAGAAAATAAACTGGATCACCCAGCGGTCGACCGTCGCTAAGCCCGCGATCGACCAGCCAACGTTTGTGTGCAAACATGCACGAACAGGCTCGACGGTCGACCGCCGCTAAGTGCACGGTCGACCGGACAGGACCAAAACTGGTTCTCATGCTTTGAACTTGCAGAATTTATAACTCATTAAAAACATGTATTTTGTCATTATAAATCATATGACAAGATTAAAATTTGATTTCTACATATTAGAAAAATATCCCATGATTTCTTAAACTCTTGATTTAATCTAATCAAGCTTAACATCCCAAATAAGCAAATTTTTCACAAGAACCTTAGTTATCGACAAAATTAGCATAAATATACTTGCATGAAACTTGAAACAGATGTAACAATTATTTATCCACGTTTTTAGATCTTGTTTTCCCTAAACCTAGGATTTTAAGCATCTTTAAAACATGAACAAGATAAAAACAAATTTAAAAGCAACCCTAATGATCATGACCACACTTCTATTATAAACAACAAGAAAAACATATAGATCTAACATTTGTTTACAGTCTAACATCAAAAATCTAGTCTTTTAACACTTCAGGTTAAGATTTAGACATGTAAACACAAATTAAACATCTAAACTAGTTATTTAACTATGGGGATGGGTTTGGATGCAAGTGATCTTGCCTTTGCACGTGAACATGCCTCTAAAACGAATAGCAAAAGATCTCTCGACACCAAACGTCACAATTCCTCTCCTTTTCTTCGACAAACACTCTGAGATCTCTCCCAAAACTCATAATTAGGGTTAGGGTTTGAGGAGGAAGATTGCTGGTGTTAATCTCACGTGAAAGAGGGTTAAAAGAGCTTTAAAACGAATATATTGTTGGCCCTATAGTTTTGATGATGATTTGTCAAACAATTTATCGCTAATATATTTTCTAGTCTTTGTTGTTTTTGGTTTTTCCTTACAGGTATTTCTACACACGGCAATCAAAAGTTAAAGATTCAAGTTTATGTGTGTGCTACACCTGGTATAAGTTTAGTTTGCTTACATATATTGTATGTTTATATGTAAGTTCAATATATGTACACTTAACACAGATTTGACGTTTTCTATCATATAAATAATTTTTCATCAAACGTTGTTACAATAACTTTTATTTCATGTTTACAGCTCATTCATACTTTATTATATACATACAGTGTATGCATGATATATATATACATGTTTATAAGTCATATCAAAATTTCATGTCCATAAAATACAGGTTTTCTGAACACTTTTCAAAATCAGGGAGTTATCGCAAACGAAAATTGATTTTCCAAAAATTCATTTTCAAACATGTTTATTTCATCATTTAGAAACTTTCCCTAAAGTTTTACTATTTTTGGAATTAATTTAATATTTTTAACGTAATTTCAAAATCAGCCCAAAAACCTGTCACATGCCATGTATCCGTTCGCGGTTGACCGCTACGGTCGACCGCCAGCAACAAATTTTTAGTATATGGTTTCTATGTGCTTGCGGTCGATCATGACGGTCGATCGTGAAACCATCCAGAAACTTTCGCGGTCGACCGCCAGCTTTTAATTTCTAAACTCAGACTTTTTGTGCTTCGCGGTCGACCGCCACGGTCGACTGCCGAACTCATGATTGTATTCTAACGTCTAGTTTCTGATTTGATTCTCTGGGGGCTTTTTGGTCATTTCAAGTTGGTTTTTGCTGAGTTCTTGAGTGGGTATAAATACCCTATTGCTCTTCTATTTCAGTAACTAAGAAAACCAAGAGCTTTGTTTTTACAAGAAGTTTTAACAAAGGTTTAAGAGGCGTTTAAAGAGTTGTTAAGCTAATTTTTGTTAATCTACTTCAAGAGAAGTTTTCTACAACAAGAAGTGGCTTTCAATTCCTATTGGGATCATCATCTACTACTCTTCTTGTTTATTGAGAAGTTTTCTAAACTCTTCATTATATAGCTTACTATTTCATTTTCATTTAGTTAGCTATATTTATTGAGTTGTATTATTTTCATTCACTGTTATCACACACACATATTGAGCTTAATATCTTCATACTATATAGTGTGGGTTGTGGGGTGTGTTTTAGTGAGTGTGAGCTTCATTTGTGTTTTCATTTGTTGTTGAGAACAAACCATTGTATTTAATCTCTATTTGTGAGTAATCACTTGTAATACACTTGTACACCGAGAGAAGTGTGAGGCGAGAGACGGGGTCGAATCTAATAGGAGTGGTGTCGGTTGTCGAACCTAGGGAGAGGTTGCATCCGAGCACTTGAGGAGGAGGACACGGGCTAGGTTCCTATACTTAGTGTGTAAAGTGTGATTGCATAGTGTTTGTTGTGTGAGAGTTTTCGGTAGAGTGTGTAGAAGTTTCGGCTTCCAAACCGGATTGTGATAGTGGAGATCTCCTCGAGGTGAGGAGCGGGGACGTAGGTCGTGGTGATTGAACCTCGTAAACATATCGTTTGTTTGCGTTTTGCTTAGCGTTCTTTTTATTTGTGCTTATTCATATCTCTCTTGCTTATATCTATCTTATATCATTCTTACAAGAACAAATTAATCAACATAATTTTAATTGGCTTATAATCAGGATTAGATTAGCATAAGACCCTAATCACCCCCCTCTAAGGTCTAACAATTGGTATCAGAGCTTGGTGCTCTTTGATTTAAGGACTAATCGCCTTGAGTTAAAGATCCAAGTTATCGTTTTTGTTCTAATCTAGTGTTGATTGCTTTTTGCTTCTTGCATATAATATTATGGATATGTATGATGCATCTAGTTTAGGTTATGCTATTAATATTGCTCCTCATTTGGATATTTTCCCCTATGCTCAATGGCGTATAAGATTCAAACTTTTTGTTCAATCTAAACAATTTGATTTATGAGAAATTATTGAGGATGCTTATATTGCTCCGATTTTGGAAAAATCCAAATGGAGTAAAAATGATAAAAGATTGTTTAATATGAATAAGCTTTTGTTAGAATATTTGCTTAATGCTTTTCACTCTTTATTTTCTAACAAATTTGCTAATTTTGCTAGTACTTACGTCCTATGGAAATTTATTGAAGCATATGAAGGGGACTTGGAGGCTATTCAACAAGCATTGGAAAATCCCGCTTTAAGTTCTAAAGAAGCCTCATCTCCATGTACAATACCACTAGGTGATAACCCTAGTGAGGTATGCGAGCTTGATAACGATGATATTATTACTTTTGATGAACTTGCTTTTGAGTTTGAAAAGTTACACAATTGCTATATTGATGTAAAGAGTAAGTATGTAAATATGAAATCCACTCATGAAACACTAGCCACTAAGTTTAATTTTATTGCAAATGAAAATATAATTATTAAAGAATGCAATGAAAATTTGAGAATTGAAAATGCTAGTTTGCTTCATGAAAAATGTGATGCTATGTTAGAAGTAGATAAGTTAAAATCAATGATGAAAAATCTTATTTATCCTACTTCTAGTAGCAATGCTTGTATGCACAATGATGAGTTGAATCAAATGAGAAAACGTATATCCACCTTAGATTCAACACTAAACACTTGTGTTGCCAATAATAAAAAGCTTATGGACTTATGTGCAAAGCTCAATGTTAATTCTTCTAAGAAACCTATTCACTATGCACATATGTATGATAAAATTCACAAATATTCTATTTGCGGTCTTAAAGGCTATTTAGCTCAATTTTGTCATAATGCACCAAATATTGACAAGCCTATTCATGATTGTGCATCCCATCAAGCTTCTTCATCATATACACATGTACACACACATAGTGTAAATCATAAATATGCTCATGTGTATAAATGTGATTATTGTGGTCGTTTTGGTCATTTGGCCATGTTTTGTTTCGATTTGAAAAGAAATTCTCGTTTGCAAAATAATTACAAAGAAAAATCTATTTTTGCAAATGAACCACGTGCATTTTATTTCGGTCAATGCAAACCATTCAAACCTATACATTGCACAAATTGCAATCGTATGGGTCATGTTTATGATTCTTGCTTTGATCGTATCGGTGCACAAAATATGCCCAAGTGGGTTCATAACCCTAGGGCCTTGGATTTAAATGATAGGGGTCATGTCCTAAATTTTAGTGGTACCAAAATGACTTGGGTACCAAAATGATTTTTATATCATTTTTTTTGTTTTGTTCATTTTATTCTGAATAATTGGTTTTTGAGCTTAAATGATGAACTTTATTTTTATTAAGTTAAAATAAAATATTTTTCATGTTTTTAATAGCTAAAAACTTTATATGTATTTATATATCTTATAAAACAATTTTATTAAGGACCAAAATGAAATTTTTCCTAAAATCCAGGTTTTAAAGATGACTATGCATTTATCTTTCTCGCGGTCGACCGCTACGGTCGACCGTAAATGTTTCTGGAAATTGTTACGGTCGACTGCCACGGTCGACCGCAAGAGATTCTTTTGATTTTCTGCTTATTTTCGTTATCGGGTTTCGGTTTATTTGGTTAAATTTTTTAAACCCGTTTCTCCACCACCATTGATCTTTCTCTGATCTGATCTGAGCTGCTTCTTCTTCTTCTCTAAGACCCGACTCCTAAAATTTCCCTTCATTTCAAAATTTCCCCCCAAATTTTCCAGTTCAACACCACGGTCGCCCGTCGCCTTCTTTTTGTTCGACCGCGGATCATCTACTCCATAATCTCTTTTGGGAATATTGGGTAATCTCTCATATCTCTTATTTCTTGTGTTCTATTTCTCTCTTAGGGTTCATTGTCTAATCTAGGGTTTGATTTCAATTTCTGTCTCATTTATATCTGTAAAACCCTAGTTGTTACTATCTGTAATTATGCCTCCTAAGAAGAGATCCAAGCCTGAATCTAGTTCCTCATCTATCACTGCCTCCCATTATGAGGATTATCTTTTGTTTAAAATCCTAGTTAAGAAATATAGGGAGCTATGCAAACTGAAAATCCTGCCTACTAGATATATCAAGTATGATCAATTAGCCACGTAGGACATTCATACGATTCTACATGATGTTGGGTTGGCTAAACTGTTAGATGTGGAACGTAAAGTTCCTTATTACCCTTTCCTCGTTTATTTGTTTTATGCAAACTTATCTGTGTCATCTTCTGCTGATGGTCTCCAAACCATCACCACATTTGTTAAAAATATTCAGCTTTCATTTTCTGCCAAGGAGCTTGCGGGAATCCTTAAGATTCCAACAAGTGACGTTGAGCTTATGTCTATCGATCACACCGATCAGGCTGTGAACGATATCTTGTGTAAGCCCGGTTGTACCTATCCTATGAACAACAAATCACCCAATCCTACCGCTAAAATCATAGCTCGTATTGTTGCTCATAATCTCATTCCCAAAACCGGTAGCTTTGATCATTTTGCTCCGGATAAGGTTAATGTTGTTTATGCCATTTTTGCCAAAATAAAAGTAAATTGGGCAAATGTTTTTTTTAAACATGGCATGCAAGCATCACAAATTTCTTCCTTTTGGCAGCTTCATCACTCTTATTCTTCAACACTTCGGTGTTGCTCTCACAAATGAACCCAAAGTTGATCCGGGTAAGGAATACTTTGATAGAATCTCTCTCTCTCCCGTATGCAACTTTCTGACTCCTTATCTGATCGTGCTAAGCCATCATCTTCTCATTCTCGGTCTAAAGCTTCCACCTCCTTCACTTCTGATATCTGTGCCCGTTTGGATCGTCTCGAGACTCAGGTCTTAACTATTCAGAGGGACGTTAGGACTATTCTATCTTATCAGCGTCAGTCTCTTGGGATTCCGGATCCCTCCTCCAGTTCTGACTCTGGTTCTGATGAGGGCTCTGAAGGAGGATCTGCTTCTGGCTCTGGTTCGGGTTCTGGCTCTGGCCCTGCTTCTGATGATGGTGGAGATTGATTCTTGTTTGTTGGATTCTATGCTTATGGTGCTGTTTATGTTTTGTTGAACTAGAACTTGATACTTATGTTTTATTTTGAGTTGTAATAACTCTATGGTTTGTGTGGAAAACTATGTGTTATTGTGGAACAAATTATGTATGGTTTATGTGGTAAACAATGTAGTTTTGTGGGACTAATTTGGTTTACTATGGTTATGTTAGTTTATCATGAACAATGTATGGTGAAAATAATATTTTATGCCTAGTTTTGTGAAAACAAATATGTGGGTTTGTGCATACGTATTGCTAATAATGCTTTATGCTTGGTTTGGACTTTAAATTTCATATGTTTATGCTGTGTATGGATGGATATGGTTGTTTAGCTCCTATATATGATATTTGTATGTCATTTATGCAAATTGACAGGGGGAGCTTTTGTCCATACCTTGGTTATTATCTGTGCTTGAATGCAAGGGGAGCGTTGCTCCTATTTTATATTTTTTCCTTTTTGATGTTGTCAAAGGGGGAGAAAATCTACTATGGTTTATTCATGTTCATGTGGTTTATTACTATTCATGTTGTATACATGGTTGGTTTATATGTGGTTTATCAACATGTACTTCATATCATAATAAATTGTTTG
>BQKN01063248.1:0-17113 GCA_022839385.1 Asparagus kiusianus
ACTTTCTTTAAAAGCACGAGTTCGGAAAAATCTTTCCTTGATCAATATTACCTTTCACTTTTGAATATTTTATTTAAATCTTAATCTATAATCATAATTATATCTTATCTTAATCCCACGTGAATTACCTATAGCTCAATAATTTTAAAAAAAATAAGATTAATAAGTAACATGAAATATTACAACGATAACAAAAAATCCAAAAAGTTTTAAAAATTGCACAAAATACTCTCAAAAATTCAAAATTACACAAAATACCATCACATATCAAAACTTAAAATAACAAACATGACATTTGGAAATTAACAATATCTTCTGAGGAATTTAAAAATTTTATTTAACACGCTCAACATTTTAAAAATTATAGAAACACCTTCAAAGGTTTAAATTAGAAAAAAAACACCCTCGAAACTTGTGAACAACATAGATGAATTTTAGGGATTATCATCAAACTTGAACACAGATCCCCTTTTCCCCACTGTAAAAAGCTCTTTGTCGCATCAATTAAGCCTCAAGGATGATAGAGAAAGATAATCCATGTAAACACCAATGAGTTTAAACGATAATAAAAAAGTAAAGAAATAATAAATAACTAATATACTATAATATATGAATTATTGTCCAAAAACTAAAAAGTTTAAAAATTTACACAAAACACCTTCAATAATTCAAGATTGCACAAAACATCCTGACTTTTCAAAACTTAAAACAACAAACATAAATCTAGAAATTAGTAGTAGCCCACTAAAATTTAAAATTTGCAATGAACACCCTTAAAGTTTCAAAAATTATAGAAACACCCCTAAAAAGTTCAAAATTACAAAAGGCACCATAAAATTTAAAAATATATTGATAGATTAAAATTTAATATCATTGTCTAAATAAAAGTAATTGCATATAATTTATTCATAAGTTAGAGTATCAAAAATGCAGAGGTGACATTAATTGATAGAAGACTAAATCACTTAAAATTGATAAAGGAATATAATATAACAGGTTACCATTAATTAATTATATTTTATAAATATTATTCTATAATATTAGTAATATTCATAGGGTAAAAAAAATATTCTCTGATGTTAATAATATACATAGGGTAAAAATATACAATGAGTTATGTATGGAGAAACTATTAAAAAAAGTTCAGAGATATCCTTCAAAAGGATGTAGCTATTTTTATTTTAAATGAAAAAGTGAAGGAAATTAACCCAAAATTCATAAACTTACATGAATCACTTGAATTGATATTAACAAGAGACATGTCTATCAAAGAAGTATCAACTGATTTCCCATAGGGAACACATTAAACAACATTTTCCAATCAAAGAAGCATTTTTCATAGAAGATACATGAAATATTAGTAAGTCTTATAAAATTTTATATTTTATTCTTTAAATACTAAAGGAATTATAGACTTGTTATATAATTAGAAACTTGCAATAGTAACTAACATGAAGCTATAGATCAACTATATTACAAGATATAGCAAACTAGACAAGAGGAGGAAAATCATTATAATTAACAAAAGGTATCCACATAATATTTACTTAACAAACCAAACAAAAGGTGAGAAATCACTATAGCGGACAAAATATATACACATGATACTTACTTATTATAGCTTAAGATACACATGTAACATATTTCATTACAAAATTCTTATTAAAGGCCACTAAGTATAAAGTTCACCTTATATCCATCTCAAATTTATTGGGGAGATATGCATATCATCACAGATTTGCGTCTATATATATATAAACCCAAAGATTCAACTAGCTAAATAAACAAGAGAAAAATGGTAAGTAAACCAAGAAAATATCCATATAACACAATTAACAATAAATTAAGTTAATATGCAGGGTTCATTCTATACAAGCTATCAAGATAAAAGCATATCCATCAAGGCTATTTACAAATACAACATAAATTTAACTTAACGATATTATGCAGGCATCACAACATTCGAAAGAGGTAAGATCTTAAAAAACCTACTCTATAATTCACACAATTAAACCTAATTAAAATTTACCAATATACAGATACGTTATTATACCTTTAAGGCAAAGATAGCTACAAATTATAATAGACTTGAGCTGTGGCTTTATGCTTGCAAAGGCTGCAACAAGAAAGTGGGTATAGACGTTAATAATGAGTGTCCAAATGATAAGTATTGCAGAATCTCTGATAACTTAGGACATTGCAAAGATAATATTGTTTCACGCAGTAGAAACTCTTATTAGGTGTACAACACAAGAATTCATTGAAAAGAAAAACTAGGTCAATCCTAACTTAACTTAAGTATTGAATTAGAAACACAAAAAATTTGTCATATATGAAATTAACATTTATTCTCATTAACATTGTTCTCATTCAAATTACTTGTACAGTTAGATGAGAAGATAAAAGACGAATGAGCCCAGAGAAAGACAATAGCACAAGAAATCCAGGTCAAGCCTGATGTCACAATCGATGTAGATGATGAAGACACCACTCTAAAACTATCTTATAAAAAGATAAAAGTGAAGAAGGCTTGATCTCGGCTCAATAAAAAAATAAAACATAATGAATAAAAGATAATATTTTTTTAATATTTTATAGAATAGCCTAATTTTTTGAGTAAAATTAGGAATATTTGGAAGAGATTTTCACGAATTTTTAAATATTTTTATATACTTATTTTGTGGACACTTTTATTATATAAAATTATACTAGAGTTAGCATTAATATTTAGTTTATGATTTTTAATAAAGTCTATCAATGATTAGAAATAAAATCCATATTCCTTTTTGTGTCATTTTAGCCACTTCTAATCATTCGTCTAGGTTTATTGGCTTTAATTATTCCTCTTGCTATTTTAGTGCTATTTTTTCAAGTATTTTTTAATTTTGCAACGCTATACTTCCTTAGGTAAAGCTTCATTGCATACCGATCCAAATAACATGAATATTCAAATTGGCTTCACGTTGGTTTCGTGTCAATTCAATTATCAGCATGAAACTTAAAATTGGGTGTGTCTATTCAAACAAACATTAAAAAATATAAATAATTACAATATTAAATTATAGAGACGTAAGTGAGCAAAAACTATCAAATTGAAATCGAAGAACAAATTTTAGTAAGGAGATAAACTGAAGATAAATAATTACGACATCTAACCACGTGCATAAAAATTAGTATCCAAAAAGGGTAAACCACTAGAAATTAAGGAGAAAGCGCCTAAAAATTCAATCCAACGCTCGATCTATAATTCCACGCATTCCTTTTGGTAATTCTGTGTATAATTTGGTGAAAATTGTTTTTTTTTTTTTTCAGCTGAAAATTTAGCATGTTAACAAGTGGCTAAGGCCCACAAAACTGTCGCTTCAGCCTGCATTACATTTGCAGGCCATATGGGCCTAACTAGCCCTATATAGGGGTTCAGTCGGATCCAGTGACAACTAATATTATTTGAAAACCCTAAATCTCTCTCTCTCTCCCCCTACCCCCGGTCTTTGAACCCCGGCGAAATCTCTCGCGATAATTTCCGCAGAAATTCTGAGGTAATTCACGATAAATTTTAGGTATTTACTCTTTTTTTTTTACTGTAAAAAAGTGATCTTGCGAACTTCGTCTCAAAGCTACCCTTTTTATTTTGTATAAGTTAGTCGCTGATCGTCTTCTTACGTTTCTTGCCGACTCAGGAAATAATCGCATGCTCGCGGTTCACCGGTTTGTATGGCATCTACTCGAATCTTGAGCCTAGTGATTACTGGGGCTTTTTGGTTCACTGCTTACGTTGCTGCTGCGATCCTCGTCACGTTTCGATTGGTTTAGTTTTCGTTTTCCTCAATTTTTTTCATCAAGAGACTAGCGATCAGAGTTTAGATATCGTCGTACGGTAATGGGTTACGCGCAACTTGTAATTGGCCCTGCTGGCAGCGGCAAGGTATCAAATTTCTCATTAGTTACGCTGCAAAATCTTCAATTGGGTAAATTTCACGAGCGCCCTTTGGGGTGGTTTGCACAGAATATCCCTGAATTTTAGAGATTGGAGGAAAACCCTGATAAATTGTGTGGGGTTTCACAAAAACCACCCTGAGCTTTCGGAAAGTTCCACCACAAATTTGGGCAGAATTTCGTTCTAGGGTTTGTCCGGCAAGAGAGGATAGGGGGGGGGGGGGGGATGGGTAGAAGATTTGGGGGAGTTTGTTTATGGTTTTGCTGATTTTTGAAAAGGGTATTTCAGTTCATGGAACTTTTCGAAGCTTCGGAGAGTTTTTGTGAACACCCCAGAGTTTAGGTTAACATTCTGGGGGTTTTGTGCAATGCACCCCCAAAGTTCGTGGGGTTTTCTTGAAATTTTCCCTTATTTATTTCATATTTGTTTGAGGTACTTGTGCAATAAGTTTTTTGCTTCTGGTAATGCAGTCTACCTACTGCTCTAGCTTGTATAAACACTGTGAAGCTCTTCGGAGAGCTATTCATATCGTGAACCTAGACCCGGCTGCTGAGAACTTTGACTACCCTGTAGCCATGGGTATAAAATTATCTTTCTTTGAAGTTGATGTATTTGATTTTAGTAGGTGAATTAGTCAGATGATTGTTGTTGTGTGGCTACCTTTATATAGATATCAGGGAACTCATATCTTTGGATGATGTCATGGAGGAACTTGGATTTGGACCAAATGGGGGTCTGATTTACTGTATGGAGTATCCTTTACTTGGTTTGTTTATTTTATAGTGATCTCTTGATTCTGCTCAAAGGACTCCTTGTGCATGAACATCATGAAAGTAGAGGTAGAATTTTCGATATTATCTAGCAAATTTTTCTAAGAACAATGACGATTTTTATTCAGAAGCTGCTGCTCTTGAGAATTTTTTCTGCTTCTTGGTGAAAGTTGTTTGTTATTGTTGTACTTAGAAGTTTATAAAAGAATCCATGTGTACAAATTGATTATTGAGAGAATTTATTCTTATATTACTTTACTTGGCACTGCATCAAAGTATTATTTTCTTGACACAGCATGATTAAAGGCTATTCTTACAAGTGTGTACAAATTAACATTATTTTCCAATTAGCCAAATGAATGCTGATCCATATGTGAAAGTTCTTGATTACTCAATTTGCTTTACGTTGTGATCAGCCATGTCATTTTCATAATTTTCAATGCCAGTTTGTAGCTGCAAACTTGCTTAGACAAACTGTGGGATATTATTCTTAACATTGTCAATAGCTAAGTTTTTGCTACAGGATAAATATGCGATGCTACTTTTGTTGTGTACAATTCAGGCCCAAAAAAATTCCTTAAGTCATTTGTAGACACCTTCAAGAAAATTTGGACGACTGGCTGGAAGATGAACTTGAGAATTACTTGGAGGATGATTATCTTGTATTTGACTGTCCAGGTATTTGCTTTCAAGTTTCAACTTCCTATTATCTTCTATTTCATGTTATTCATATTTTCTCTGCTTCAACTGATCTTGTTCCTCTTTGTAATAGACAGCTATGAAAATATGATAAAAGATTATACTTATTTTGAAAATCATTAATTTAATCTTGTTGTGATTGGAGTAAGCTCATATAGAGAATGTATTGAACCAATTACTTGTTAGTTTTAAGAATGGTACTTCAGCTGAACTGTGTTTTAGCGTAGCTGATATGACAAAGTTTATTATACACGTATGCACTTTCGTAGGAATCTTACAATAATAAGCAGATGCCGCAAATTCTTTAGCAACTTTGTTCCAATACAGGTCAAATAGAGCTATTTTCACATGTTCCTGTTTTGAAGAACTTTGTGGAACATTTACAGCGGAAGAACTTCAAAGTCTGTTGTGTTTATTTGCTGGATTCACAGGTTTGTTTCGAGCCTGTGTGTGGTTGTTTCCCTTTACTTGTTTCTGACCCCTCAACTGGAGAACTCAAATTTTCTTTTCTTTTTCAGTTCATTACTGATGTGACCAAGTATATAAGTGGCTGCATGGCATCTCTTTCTGCGATGATTCAACTCGAACTACCTCATGTCAACATTCTTTCAAAAATGGATCTCGTGACGAACAAAAAGGATATCGAAGAGTGAGTGCTGTTTTTATCCTCTGCAGCTTTTCTTTCATTAGATCTGTTAATGCTTATTCTATGTCTGACTTTTTTCTTTGTTTGGTAATAGTTTCTTGAATCCAGAGGCGCCAATTTTGTTGTCACAGTTGAATCGGAATATGCCTGCTCCATTTGCGAAGCTTAATAAAGCTTTGGCAGAATTGGTATTTTCCTTCTTTTGAGTCCAGCATCGTTAAAAAGTTAATTGTTTCTTTGCAAGAATGTATACAATCACAGTTCATGTTCTTAAGTTTCATAAGTCATAAGAATTGGATATTTCATTACACCCTTATCCTAAGTAAACCAACTTTTTACCAATATGTTGTATGGGAAATTGCATACAACTGTCGTGATGCCTCAAAAATTTGGTTGGTAGGGGAAAAAACTCTCCACGATTTTCCAACCAGAGAAGTTGTGTTTTTAGCACGAACTAGGATTTATACACGTGCAATGCACGTGGTTAAATACCATAATTAAGTATTTTTAGATTATTTTCTAACTAAAATTTATTTCTCAGTTCCACTTTAATAGCTTATGCTCACTTTTGTTTCTAAACTTTAATATTACGATTTTTTTTTGACGTTTGTTTAAATGGGCTACACCCAATTTAAATTTTCATGTTGATATTTGAATTGATAGAAAATAAATATAATTTGAAGCTAATTTAAATTTTTATATTATTTTAACTGACATGATACCAAGCTTTACTTGCGAAAGTACAATGTTACAAAAGCAAAAAATATTAAAATAATGTTATACAAGAAAGATGAATATTTAAAACCAATAAGTCAAAATGATTGGTTAAAAGTATACTAAAACGATACAAAAGAGAATATGAAGTTTGTTCCTAATCATTGATAGACTTCATAAGAAAGTATAAATTAAAGATTAATGCTAACTTTAGTATACTTTCATATGATAAAAGTATCTGCACAAGCATATAAAAATACTGAAATAAGCTCATAAAACTCCCTTCTAAAGATTCCTAAATTCACTCAAAATAATTAAACTATTCTATAAAATATTCAAATAATATTATTTTTTATTCTTCATGTTCTATTTTTTTTATTGAGCTAAAATCAATTATTTCTCACCTTTATCTTTTTCACGGACAATTCTAGAGCAATGTCTTCATCATCTACTCGATTGTGATATCATGCTGGAGTTATATTTTTTGTGCTGTTATCTTTCTTGGGCTCGTTAATCTTTTAACTTGTTATTTAACTTTACAAAGAAGTTAAATGTATTTCCGATGTTCAACACAAACTTCTTAAAATACAGACTTTAATTTTTTATTATTTCAATGAGAATAAATATTAATCTCATATATATGAAATTCTTTGTGTTTCTAATTTATTACTTAAATAAGATTAGGAGTTACCGCTTTTTCTCTACAATGAATTCTTCCGATGTGCATCCAATAAGAGTTTCTGTTACGTCAATAATATTACATTTGCTCTATTCCTATCATTTTTCACAAAGATCTAAACTAAATACCTGTATTTTTATTGCTAATTTTCCTTAGATTATAATATTAATATTTAATTTCTTTAGTATTTGAATAGCAAAGTATGAAATTTATGAATGCTTACTAATTTTTCTTATATATTCTATAGAGAATTCTCCTTTGATTGGGATAAAGTTATTAAATTATTCTTTAATGTAACTCAATTGTGCTTCTTTAATAGACATGTCTTATGTTAATGCCAATTCAAATGATTCATGGATGTTTTCTGAATTTTAGATTTATTTTCGTCACTTTCCTATTTGAAATGAAAATAGCTTGATTCTTTTGAAGGATATCTCTGAACATTCTGATAGTA
This sequence comes from Asparagus kiusianus, assembly GCA_022839385.1. Lineage (NCBI taxonomy): Eukaryota > Viridiplantae > Streptophyta > Magnoliopsida > Asparagales > Asparagaceae > Asparagus > Asparagus kiusianus. Next base: position 7,900 of record BQKN01063248.1, read on the forward strand.
TCTCCATACGTAATTCATTATATTCGTTTACTCTATAAATATTATTAACATCAGAGATTAATATTTCTAAATTATAATCAATTAATGCTATAAGCTATTATATTATAGTTTTTTTTATTATTTTTATGGATTTAAACTTCTATCAATTAATGTTACTAATGTGTTTTGCTGCTCCAACTTATTAGTAAAATTTTTTACAGTTGCTTTAATTTATATGGTAATGATAATTTTAAGCTATAATATTTTTTAAATTTTTATTCCCTAATCGGATATTTTTAATCAATTTTTATTACTTTTGTTTACCAATTACCAGTATCAAATTAGACTATCTTTAGATGCTGAAAAAGATGTGTGTGTGTGTGTATGTGAAAGAATAGCTAACGACTACACTTTTCTTTGTCAAGTTTTAAAATTTCAGCCTTTTTTATGGTTTTAAACTTCGTGGGTATGATTTGTAATTTTTAAAACTTTAGGAGCATTTTTAAAAAACTACTTTCAAGTTTGATAGTTGTAACTTTTATGTTTCATGTGTCGGTAATAATTTTTAAATATCATGATTTTTCTTACAACTGTGAAATTTTGAGGCTATTTTTTACAATTGTTAAAACTGTAGATTAATTTTTAAAAAATTAAAATTCAGCAGTCTACCAATAGTTTTCAGATTTGATGTGTAGTGGTTATAAATTTTAAAATTTTAGAGCTTTTTATGATTTTTAAAATTTAAAAGAATTTTTTCTATAACTTTTGTAACTTTGAGGTTAATTTTGGAAAATTTTAAATTTTTTGGTGCATGAGGGTAATCTCTTTAATTCATCTTTTGTTATTTATAAATTTTAAAATTTTAAAATTTCAGGGTTGTTTTTATAATTTGAACTTTTGAGTGTGTTTCTTTATTTTTTGGGATACTTAGGGTGTTAATTGAAAATTTTAAATTCTTTAGAGGCTGCTATTAATTTATTGATTTCATATTTGTTGTTTTAAGGTTTGAAATGTCAGAAATTTTCAGGTGCGTTATAGTAATCCCTTGAATTGATTTATGTTGTTTGCAAGTTTTAAAAATTTATAATTTCATGTGCTTGTTTGTAATTTGAACTTTTGAGAGGGTTTCTATAATTTTTGAGAAATTGAGATGTTAACCATAAATTTTAAATTCTTCGCAAACTACTGTTAATTTCTTGATTTCATGTTTGTTGTTTTACGTTTTTAGACGTCGAGATAGTTTTTATAATTTTAAACTTTTCAGTGTATTTTGTGCAATTTTAAAACTTTTTAGGTTTTTTTACAATACTTTATGTATTATAGTACGTTAGCTACGTATAATTTTTTTATCTTAACAAATACAATATGTTTTATATATATTATTAATATTATTTTTTAATTGTTAAGCTATTTAAATAGTTCACATAGGATTAGGATATGATATAATTATGATTAGGATAGATTAAGATATAAATGAAATATTTTAAATAGTGAAGGGCAATATTGACCATAGAAAGATTTTCCCGAACTCGTGCTTTTAAAGGGAGTATGAATAGTACGTTAGCTACGTATAATTTTTTTCATCTTAACAAACTAATACAAGATGTTTTATATATATTATTAATATTATTTTTTTAATTGTTAAGCTATAAATAGTTCATATAGGATTAGGATATGATATAATTATGATTAGGATAGTTTAAGATATAAATAAAATATTTAAAATAGTGAAGGGCAATATTGACCATAGAAAGATTTTCCCGAACTCATGCTTTTAAAGGGAGTATGATTAGCAAACTGCAGTTTCCTTTTTTTTTTTTACTGGTATTCTGAAAAATACTATGTTTATTTTTATAGGTGGATCAGTTCAACATGGTGAATTTTGTACCTCTGGATTTGAGAAAGGAAAGCAGGTTTGTTCATTACTATTCAACTCATTTAGTTTTGTGATTAATTTGATTATATCTTTAGTTGGTAAAAGTTGACATTAACCTAAATAAGTAGGTATCATATCATAATTTCGGAAGTGTCCTTTCAATTACTTCATTACTGTCAATAACTTGGCTTTACTAGAGTATCATACTCTTTTGTTTGAAGCATGAAATAATACATAGACGAGAACTTCGATCACATAAGAACTGAAGCTTCAACAGTTTTTTTCTTAGAAATATTGGATGTCTAGTGAGCGTTTGCCTGTTCTTCCCTACGGATATTCTTGAAAGACATGTGAATACTCATTTGCACACGCAATATGTGGGAAAACCACTGGTTAACGATTATTCTTTGAACATGTGAAAATGTTAGATTGCCGATCAATGGAGTCATTTTTTTCTTCCTTTTCCATGCAGCATACAATACGTTTTATCCATGATTGACAACTGTATCCAATATGGAGAAGATGCTGATGTGAAAATACGAGATTTCGATCCCGCTGATGATGATGACTAGGCTTCAAATACAGCTAGCTTTTGGGCACTCCATATGAACCTTATTCTAGATGTACTAATTGAAAACACCCTATGCAGAGTGATATACTGCTTCATACTTGGATTCGTATATATTTGACAAGGTTGCAAGGTCTCATGCGGCATGAATAGGGATTGTGATGTCATGATACTAAGAACTTATGGTTTACTACTTAATTGTCACATTCTTTTGACCGAGATGCCTAGTCTGAAACAAAACAATCGGCTTATAAAGATGTGGTTCGTAAATAAATTTTTTTGGAGAAATTAACTCGTTCTTCGTGATGATCTTTCCAGCTGCATTAGTTAATTTCCTGTATGTGATCTATGATGTTTGATTAGATTGATAAACGCTGCTAAATATGTTTCCACGCATAACTTATTTACATTTGAGCGAAAGTGATAGTAATGTGCGATTTTACCAAGTTATTGATCAGTTGTGTATTCCTCCATTCTGCCTAATTTTCATTCTATTGTGATACATAATCACCATAGATAATATACACTCTATATTATTTTCATATTTTTAGAATTTAGATTATTTTTCTGCTTTTACATTAGTGCATTAGCTTATTTTTATTTTTTATATAATAATTTATAAATTTATATAATAATAATATTTATAAATGGAAAATAAAAATTTTTATGATAATAAAATTTTTTAGATTCCAGAGAATAGATATAACAAATTCTGTTAATACTATAATTCTGTTAATATTGTATTTATATTATAATATAGTGAATCGGTCCTAGGAAAAGCATAAGATAGGGATAAAGATACAACAATAGAAAATCTAATCAGATGTTCCTCCGATTTGTTCAAAAAAGGACGTAAGACGAGACAAACGAAAAAAGAATATCAACCCTTCTAGTAATTGCAAAGCGCGTTGTAAAAATGAAAGGAGAGGGAGACACATATACACGTGGGATGTATCTATCTATATCGAATTATGGATATATCGATGATAGTATCATTTCGAATTGAGACAAATATGGTCCATCGAATGAGAGGGGATATCAAAAAAAGGGGAAAAGAAAAGAAATAGGAGTATACGATATTTCGATATAGGAATCATTCTACACGGTTCCAAATAAATGAGTTGGAAGTTCCTTTTATACGAGGCCGATAACTTGATTCTGTTCTCATTTATCAACATTAACCTTGTAGAGGGTCCCACCTTCCAAATTCCCGTGACATTAGAATCACGCAGTGTACAACGCGGACTTGGTCACTGATCTTAGTTCATTACGCTACTGATGCACCCAAGTGATATTTGAATCAATACAGAACAAATTATGTCCATCATTGGTTCCATGCATTATTCTCCCAGAATCAACCAATTGTACCTCTCATGGGCTCAATGCTTTAATCACCCAGGAATAGATGTACTCCACACACGACCGTACTGTACTTCATCCCCGACAAATACAGGAAACAACAGAAAAGAAAAGGCCTTCAGCCTCATGAATCTTCATAATTATGGGTCCCTAATCAATGGTTGGGATCCGCCACGCACAAATCCAACAAAGCTGATGCATCTTAGTGATCTCGCGAACAGATCCTCACAATAAACACCCTCTATAAGAACAAAAGTCATTATAACTTGCAATTTACATTTAAGAGACTGGATAATACAACATTCCAAAAGAGCATAACCAGTTAGCCGCTGCATCTGGCGCTTTCATCCCATGAAAATGTGTTCATCTTTGAGGCTTCCGTCTGCAGAAAGTTCAGGTATGGAAACAGAAAATCAATATCCTGACAATGTAGTGGAAAGATTAAGTTAGGTGACAAAGGTGCCATGAAACCGTATAATTTATTTAGCATTAGCTTATAATCGCAGATTAGTAGAGTACAATCCAAACCAAACCTACCACCTGAGTGAGGCCAAGGGCTGGTCCTCTACTATCCTAATCAGCTTCTCCGCAATAAAATGTCTCACAAGTTTTGTATCATGCTGAATGAATATAAATTATGTTACAATAAACCAAGGGAAGGAGAAATTCATATCAAACATTTATTTTCTAAGGGTAGAAACTGGAAAATTAATATTGAGCTTCTTTAGATAAAACGGTACCCATTCAATCCACAACCTCAAGCCCCTCCATAAAAATTCCTCAGATAGGCCATAACATGTTTTATGTTCACTATACTCATATATCATCACTATATGGATCATCATCGAAAAATGATTTTTAAGCAGTTTCACTTATCACACTTGCGTAGGATGTGAATTTCAGAGTAAAATGTGCTTCTTACATGGCTAAAGCATTGACCACAGGTGAAAAGGGAGGAAAAGTAACAGATGGTTGCTAAAGCATGTACTGCAATAGAATGTCAGCACAGCATGATATTCAAACTTCAAATGTCTCGCATGCAAAAGCAAAGATACAATATACCATGAAAAAGCATAAATTTTTTGTTGCGAAAATTAAATGTATATTACCCAACAACAATAATAATGATCACATGATGTATATGCATAACATAAAACAGCAAAGTAGATGTTATTCAGTATTTGACAAATTACCTTCTGGCGCAAAAACGACCTCACAACACAGGACTCATTAATCAAGACCTGCCATTTGCCTTTGCAACACTGAAATTCGACTTTCCTGCATAAAATTTTAAATAATGTCGAACTCTGAATTTCAAATTTTTTAATTTAGAAAATATTGAAATAATACTAGCTAACACACTTAAACTATTCTAGTGTGACATGATGGAAAAGAAAACCCAAGGCTACAGTAACTAAGATTAGTATTCGACAGAAAAGAATATCTTTATTATGTGCCCTAAAAAGTATATAGCCATAGATTTAGGAAAATTATATAGCAACTGAACAAGATGTCAAGAAATGTTCCCATGAGTAGTTCCCAACACAAAACTAAGACACAACAGGAAAAGAAATGGGAGTAATGACTGCTTATTCTCATTATCTTTCACCTCGAATGGATGGGAAGAAAGTAGTAAATATGAAAACAACCAGAGCCAGCAAATTAAAAGAGAAGAATGGATATTCCTTTACTGGAAAGATGAGTAAACAGTTCTCAAATCACACTGAAAATAACGTAGAAGTTACTTCATAGAATAATCTCCTAAAGAAAGATTTCCAAAAGGTATCTGTGCACATACAATGAACCACCAAAATCCTAAGTTGAGTAAACTAAAGCAAGAAATACCTTCAATTAGGCTAGAAAAGATTTTTCAGAATTACCTTCAACTATACATATTGAGAAACCACCAATGCAAGGATATAACATACCGGCTTTATGTGGTAATAGGCGTCCAGTAATCCTACTCCCAAATTGGGTAAGCACTAAAGAATGGGATGCACCAAAAGCAAAAATATGCTAGCCTTTTTCGGAAAGTAGTCTCAACTGTCCATCTTATTTGTTGCTAGGTCAAACCGAACACAAAAATTAACTAAAAATCATTCGTATAGCCCATAAAATTGCAAATTTTGAAGCACGCATAATTAGTTGTCATTGTATTGAAACAAACAAAAAATGCACAAACGTTGAGGGTTATACCCATGAAATCTATAAATTTCAATGCATACGCCTAAGTAGTTCGTAAACAAAAATGGACAAAAATCATGAGATTAGAGCCCATGAAATCATGAATTTTAAGATAGGCAAACTTATTTGTCATTGGGCTAAAGAAACGAAAATTGATAGAAATCATTGGTTAGCCCATGAAAATCACGATTGTTGAAAAGAAAATTTAGTTGCCATTGGGTCGAGAAGAACAAATATAGACAAAAATTGTGAATTATAGTTCATGAAATTCGTGAATTTTTTGAAAATTATTGGTAATATATAACCCATAAAAATCACAAATTTTGAAATACCCATGACTAGTGGCTACACGGTTGAAACTGTAAAAATTTGAAAAAATTCGTGCGTCAGCCCATGATATTTGAGAATTTTTAACTACATATATTTACTCATCATTGGGACGAAATGAACAAAATTTTCCAAATAGTAGGCTATAAGCCATCAAAATCGCAAATTTAATAAAGTCATAAGTAATTGTCATTGGGTCGAATGAACGTTAAATGGACAAAATTGTCGATTATATTGCATGAAAATCACGAATATTAAAGTCCGCACAAGGAATAGTTATTGGGTCCAATAAACAAAAACGAAGAAATTTCATGGGCAATAGGCCATGAAATTTCATGAATTTTGAAGCACACATACATATTTGCCATTGCATTGAAGAACAAAATTTGATGGAAACCATTGGTGGAAATCATGGGTTATAGCCCACGAAACTTGCAATTTTTATAAAAGAAATTTTAATTGTCATGTAGTCAAAATTAACGAAAATAGACAAATTGTAGGTTACAACCCATGAAAATCATGAGTTTTTTGGTACGCATGGCTAAGCGAACGAAAATGAGCAAATATCGTGGATTTTAGAACACAAAATTGAAAATTTTAAAATATGCTTAGTTGATTGCCAGTGGGTCAAAACGAATAAAATTGGATAAAGATCATGGGTTATACCTAATGAAAACCATGAATTTTTAAATATGCATATTTATTTGTCACTACTCACTAGGCAAAGACGAACAAAAACTAACGAAAATTATAGCTCTTAAAAATTACGAATTGTGAATTACGCACAATTACTTGCCATCGGATCAAAACAAACGAAAATGCACAATTGTGGGTAACACATGAAGATTGCAAATTTTAAAGTGCACGCCCAATTAATTATCATTAAGCAGAGCCAGATGAAAATGGACAAAGTTCGTTGGTCATGAATTTTAAAGTATGCATGCTTATTTGCTATTAGATTACAGAAAGAAAATTGATAAAAGTTGTTAGTTAGCCTGTGAAACCCGCAAATTTTGAAGTATGCATAAATAATTGACATTAGACTGAAAAAATAAAAATTGACAAAAATTGTAAATTACAGCCCATGCGAATTGTAAATATTGAAGTTTTCACAATTATTTGTTATTAGGCTGAAATAGACAAAAGACAAAAATCATAAACTTTTATGCACGCTAGTTACATGACAATGACATTGGGTCGAAGAAAGAAAATTTAACAAAAATCATAGATTATAGACCCATAATACTTGTGATTTTTTATGAAAGGAAATTTAATTGTCATCAACTTGAAATTAATGAAAATAGATTAAAATCGTGAGTTATATCATAGAAAATCACATATTTTTTATACGACATGGTTAATTGTCATTGGGTCGAAACGAACAAAAAATGAGCAAATATTATGGGCTATAGCACATGATATCACAAATTATGAAATATGCTTAGTTCACTGTCATTGAGTCCAAACAAAAAAAAATTAAGAAAAACCATTGGTTATAGCTATAAAAATCTCAAATTTTAAAGTACGCATAGTTAGTTGTCATTGTGTTCAAACAAATGAAAACACACAAAAATTGAGTTACAATCAATGAAATTTACGAATTATAAAATGCATACCTAACTAATTGTCATTCGGTCGAAACAGATAAAAACGAACAAAATTCATCAGTTAAAGCCCATGAAAAACATGAAGTTAAGGTACGCATATTTATTTGTCATTAGATCATAAAATAGAAATTGGAAAAAAATATTTGTCAACCAATGAAAATGACATTTTTCAAGAAAGAAACTTTAATTTTCGCTACCTCAAAACAAACAAAATTAAGAGAAATCATGAGTTATAGTCCATGAAAATTAAAAAGTTTGGACTACATTTATTTACTTGCCATTAGGACAAATCGAACAAAAAGTGCCAAAATATAATCTACCAAATCGCAAATATTGAAGTAGTCATAATTAGTCGTCATTAAATTGAATGCGCGATAACTAACAAAAAATTATGGGCATGAAAATTGCAAATATTAAAGTTCGCACAATTAATTTCTATTGTGTTGAAATGAAGAAAGATAGACAAAACTAGTGGACTATATAGCCCATGAAATCACGAATTTTGAAATACATATACTTATGTACCATTAGGCCGAAGAACAAAAATTAATAAAAATCATGGTTTACAATCCATGAAACTTGTGATCTCGTATGGAAGGAAATTTAATTGCCATCAGATCGAAACTAATGAAAATAGACTAAATTTGGGGATTACAACACATGAAAACCGTGAATTTTTCGTATGCGTGATTTATATCCATTATATCGAAAAGAACGAAAATGAGCAATTGTCATAGGTTTTAAACAATAAAATTACAAATTTTGAAATATACTTAGTTAATTGTCATTGGGTCAAAACAAACAAAACCGGACAAAAATTATATGTTAAAACCAATGAAAATCGTGAATTTTTATGCACACATACTTATTTGTCATTGGATCAAAATGAATAAAACCTAAAAAATTGTGGGTTATAGCCCATAAAAATTGTAAACTTTGAAGTACCCATACCTAATCACCCTTAGGTCAAAACTGATGAAAATGTAAAAGTTTCCTGTTATAACGCATAAAAAATTGCTATTTTTAAAGTGTATGCCAAATTAACCAAATTAATTGCCATCAAGTCGAAATAAATAAAAATAGACAAACTTCGTGAGTTAAGGTTCATGAAAATCGTGAATTTAAATTACGCATACTTATTTGTCATCGGGCTATAGAACAAAAATAGACAAACACCATTATTATAGCCCATGAAAATCGTGATTTTTGAAAAAGAAAAATTTATTGCCATTGGGTCCAAACGGATGAAAATTGATAAAAATTGTGAGTAATAACCTAGGAAATTCGAAAATTTTGAAAATCGTGGGTAATATA
>BQKN01063248.1:38094-56164 GCA_022839385.1 Asparagus kiusianus
CTATTTCTGTTATCGCTTTGGTCACTCTTCTATTATTATTACTACTGTTGCATCTGTTATTGCATTGGTCATTCGACCGTTCCTATTTTCTTTATGGGGTCGGGTCTTGCCGTGCGTCATGCACCTGACGTACACCTGTTTTCTCTGGTGTACGTCAGACTTAGGGGAAGAACAGGTTCAGCTGGGAGATCATCAGGAGCCAGAGGATTTTCAACAGGAGTGTCTTGTAGATGGAGCAGAAGAACAAGCCGAAGCTTAGTCATTCCTTTCAGTTTGTCTGCAGCACATTTATTTCCTTTTGATCAGTGTATTTTACATCTTTCAGTATTCATTATTTCAGATTTGTATAAGGGCATGTTTGACCCGCATTTTTATGTCTGGGATGATATTTCTTTTATGATATGTATTATTTTATTCCGAGTTGTCTTTATATTCTTGCTACTGTGATCGGGGACCTGTGACTTCGTATTGTTTTATTTCCAGACGCTTAGCGTATTAGATTGAGAAGAAGAGGTCTAGCACTTATCTCTCCTCAGTCTAATACGTCGCGGGCTTGCTCACGTTCCGGTTTCCGGGTATTTTGGGAAGCGGGGCGTGACACCTGAAGCCTGGGCCTTCGGATGTGACAATGCTCTCGACAGACCTCCGAAGCGCAATATCGAATTGAGTCGCCGCTTGAGCAAAGAGATGTGGCGGGAAAGTCCTCAAGGCGAAATACAACTTGGACAAACTCACACAAGCCCTCAAAAGGACGAGCTCGCACTGAGGATCCCTAAGTTGGCCTAGCGCTCCCATTAACTGAGTCGCCTTAGCCACCCTCTTTGTTGCTAACTCATGAACAAACCCCTCCTCCATGCTAACTGCTCCACCTAAAAGCCTCACTCCATCGCGAGGCCGACTGATATCCAAGGGAAACAACCCCTCCATCAAACTCCTAGGATCCGGGGAGGGCCAGAATAATTCAGTTTTGGTGACATTGAGGTTCAACCTAAGCCTTGGGCCTTCAGTCTCGATCATCTTATATGCCTTAGCAATCTCCAAAGTATCCCCGATCAAGGACCCATCGTCCAAATACCAAGCCTGAAGAGCCAACTTGCACTCTTACTGCACTCGGAAAATCAACGGGTGAAGCGTGAGTGCGATGGGGAGTGTTTGGGGTGGGGGGTGGGGGTGCTTATTTATTTGGATAAATTACGTACAAATGACCTTTGTGTGTGTAGTGTCTATTAGGTAGTAATAACTCTTCAAAAAAAAGTTATTAAAGTACAAATATATTTTAGATGTTGTTTGGTTAACCAATTTTATAAAAGAATTTATGAAAATTATCTGATAATGGTATTCTAGTAATTGAATGGTTTCTGAAGATTTCTTAAAACTCGGTTTGGAGAACCAAGTTTTTATGGAAAGAGTTTTCATATTGTAGAAAACAAATAGAAAATCTAATTCCTATCCATTTTGGGCCAAAAATTGCTTGAAAATCTGACAACTCATTTGCTCATTCATGAGCGATAACTTCACATGGGGGTGTCTTGACTCAATTTTGAATTTTCCATAAAATTTTCATACCCAACCAAACTAAAGAATAGGTCAACTATAAAGCTGAATTCCCTAGTTTCATATGTTGAATCGGACTAAGAAAGAATTAAGAATAATAAAAACACCACTTTTTAACATTATCATAAATACTTTCATAAATTTTTATAGAAACACATGAAAAATATTTTTTGCACCCTTTTCCTTTTCCTTACATTTATGGAAAACTAACCAAACAACCCCTAAAAGTATACACTCTTTTCCGTTGGGTATAGATTTCCTTCACTTTTTTCGTAATTTTAGTTATTTCAGTTCATTTAAATTTAATCACTACTTTTTCCATCTATATCCGTGTTCGTATCTTTTGAGAAATAGCTTATTTTCTGAATGCCTAAATTTGTATTAAAAATATTACTTAATGATCAAATTTGGTTTAAAAGTAATTACTCTGACAATAAGGTATTAAAATTTGCATGACATGACAAATTGGAACAAAAATTATCAATAAAACTTTTTTGGCCACCTATCTCATGCTCTCTTATGAGGCTTAGGTGGCTTTCTTAAATTAAATGTGGAGGATTTAGATCCTCTCAAATTAGCTGGTATTGAAGAGGATCTAATTCTCTCTGTCATTATCATTTATCTTAATTCCAATAGGTAAGATCAGGCCATGCAAGATATCTACTATCATAAATAATAGTTTCTTAGTTGTTTTCAAAATCAAAGGTGCTTTTCAAGATAACAATTGAAAAATTATGTGGTGTGATCTCATTCATTGAAATTGAGATGGACAGTAAAAAATTGAGAGAACTGGACTCTCCCAGACTACGACCTCCTAATTAGAGAGGATCCGGATCCAAACATGAGCGAGGTGATAGTGAAAAGTCGGGGGAACTAACTGCCCTAGAACTAAATTCTCGCCTAACATTTCCTCCATTTCCTCTCTCGCTAAGGGTCTGTTTGTTTGCACCGAAGTAATTGTGAAGTAGCCGAAGTAAAAGAAGTAGATGCTACTTCTGCTATTTTCAAGCAAAAAAATGTGTTTGGTTCTCTGAAAAACTTACTTCCAATACTTCCCTAAATGCTTATGTGGCGCCTACGTGTCATCCTTACTTCCAAAATATTTTTTCAATCTTCAATACTCAGAAGTAGCTCGGAAGTAGTTGAAATGCATATTAATTAGGACATAAATAAATTTTTTATTAATATTTTCTTTATTAGTTACTTCTAACAACTTTTCATTGATAAAATTACTTCCTAGTAATATTTCCAAATATTATCTAAACAAAAAAAGTAAATGAAGAGGAAGAAGTTCTACTTCCATTATTTCTAAAAATATATGAAACAAAAAAAAAACTATTTCCACTACTTCCTACTTCATATCTTTGAAAGTTACTTCTATAACTTACTTCTTACTTCTAATACTTCCATTATCCAAACGGGCCCTAAGCTTTGAGAGAGAGAAAAGAGAGAGTGTACGAAGGTGACAGAAATTCTTCTCTCTCATTAACAATTGTAGGGGAGTTTTGTGAAGCCCAATCATCGAAGGACGAATGACGGAGATGACAAAGATTAATTGTCCTTAGGAAAGAGCCCAATTTCAACCCTCAAGGGGAGAAGATGAAGATGATCTAATTTCAAAAACCTCCAATTTTGAGCCCTAGATTGAAATTTCTCCTATTTCTAATGGAATCAATGTGATCAACCACCACTGCCACATCGGCTTAAATATGCCATATAAGAAACACATGATAGAGCACATGATAGGTAGTCTGAGATTTTTAGCCGAATTTTTTTTTGGGCCAAATTGTCACGTCATGCAAGTGTCAAATAGCTTATCGTATTTCAAATTTCTTTTAATATCAATCTGGTAATTAGGTAGTAATTTTAATACCAAACCGGTTCATCTAAATGCATGATATTAAAAATAATCCGATTCAGTTTAGTCAATTTATCAAAGTCGATCAAACTGATTGTTTGCTCAGCCCTCCCACTATTAGATAGGGTTAATTGCAGATAGACTTTGTGTACTATCATCAAAGGATAAAAAGAGTTGACATTTTTTATTTAGGGGATCCATCTGCAACAATGAGACTACAACTCAACAAGAGGTCTATTCACAATTGGGCGATAGTTAAGGGGGTATATCTGCAATTGACCCTATTGCATATAAATGTGTACATCGGGTCCTGACCCAACTACCCGTTTCTCTCAAGAACCTCCTCCTAATTTCTAGACGCGCCCCTCTTTGTTCTCTTCCCCCGCGTTCTCATTCGCCAAAATCCGGAAAAAGGTTTTCATTTTCGCGACAAAATCTCACCTTCTCCTCGCAAAACCCTAACCCTAAACCTAGATTCTGATAGCTTTGCTGAAATGGAGGAGGAGGAGAACATCGGCCCCTTTCGCCGGACCTCGTCCCGGACACGGAAGATGGCGGGAAAGATGGCCGCCGCTCTCGCCAGCACCGACAATCGAACTCAGGTGAGCATTCTCCTTCCTCTTCTTAGAATTTTATCTCATTTTATTGCGGAAAACATTAGGTAGTTTAGTTGTTTTTTTAATAATGGAGAGTGTACAAGCATCCAAAATTAAGAATGGGTCTGAAAATTAAGCTTAAAATTGTTAAGAAAGGTGGCTTCTTGGTAGCGACAAGCTCGAATATTTCGCGAAACGGACATGAATACATCAAGTAACATATATGTAGTCATGAGCTTTGCTACAAGGACCCAAACTATAGGACCAATAGGGGGGACAAGTGAGGTGTCCCCCTCCTATTACATAATGAGCTGTCCATCGTTAATGATGGCCAGCTCATTATGCAATAGGAGGGGGACAACTCATTATGCAATAGGAGAGGGACACCTCACATGTCCCATATTTTGGGTCCTTATGAAATTTTTCATTTAGTCATATATTCTGTTGTGTTCATTGTACATTTGATGCTAGTAATAGTTCACCTGTTATCGGGAAGCCTGGTAAACGAATCAAGGTCAGGGATCATTTTAGAAGAATGAACATATTTAGCATTAGGATTAACAAGAATTTATCGGGTTGATGTAACCAGTGATAATCTTTAATTTTCATATCCCATTTTGAAATGCAACGTGTTGTTCGACCTGATTCCATGGATGTAGGAGTTCAATCCTCAAGTTAGACATTTTGTCTTTTGGACGTTCAGACAGCAAACTTACATAATATCTGCTTTCTTTGAAGTAATGAGATGAGGTGCATGATACATATTTCTTTAATAAGAATTTGTTCCATTGATTTATACATTATTAGAATTATGTCCCAATGCAGAGTTAATTTAAATTGGTGTTAAATATTTGGTCAATATTTTATTAATTCTGTTTGCTTCCTTGATATACAGGCGGCACTTGCACGTCTTGAGGCTTTAGAAAATGACAATGCTGGAGTTGAGGTAGTAGATCTTAATGACGATGGTGATGCTTCTCTGGATGATGATGATATAGGTATTGCCTCCTTTTCTATATCATATCACATCTCTATATGGATATTTGCTTTATTAATTTTTTAGATACTGTCAAGAGGATATTTACTTATTTAGAGATCCGTTAAGAGGATTTTCAGAAATCAGTTAGAGGTAATATGTAGGATATCTTAGGGGAGTTCTCAATGCCATTAAAACTTTATAATTCTATCATAAGACATATAACTGATAATCAACATGAAAATATTGTTGCTTGATTGCTTTTGATGTAGCATTTCACTCCTGTTGTCTTGTCCCTCACAAGTCACAACTAAATATGCGGAAGGATGATGAGAGTAGAAGCATCTTCCTCTAAAATAGTTTCCTTTTTTAGGAATGGCTTAACTTCCTAAGATATTAAAGTGCATTTTTTGAACGTGAATAATTGTCAGAAGTCAGAACAGTGATACTTCATTCTTTAAATTCATCTCATTTTCGGGTCATCATATATGAGCTCCTTCTCGAATTCTGAAAAGTAGCTTATGTGTCCATGACTCCGTGCTTCTTGATAAACAATGTAAATGTTAGTTAATGTGGCAATATTAAGTTTTTTTTTTTTGGGTTCAACATTTTGGACATCTAATTTTCTCTTGCTGCGGTAACGGGAACAAGTTAATTATACCTGCAAGACACTTGCAACCTATAATTTGCTTAATCAGTTATAGAGAATAAACGAGGGAAGGTACACGATCAAGATAAAGAAGAGAATATCGGAATAAGCAGAAGAAGCGAAAGAACAAATAAATATTGAGGCCAGACTTTCCGTTCATCAATGAATTTTAGCATCTATTTGGGCCTTTAAAAATATACTCATATGTGTTCTAGGAGAGCGATGCACAAGGTCAACTGGCTAATTAGAGCTTAAACTGTCTTGCCATGCCACTGACCTAACATTTTCATATCATATAGTTAAGTTTGATCAAATTTTGACTCGATATTTAACGTTCATAAAATGTTTCAGTGTTCACAAAGAAACAGTCGAAGAGTACAAAGCGCAAAACCAGACAGGCAAAAGCATTGGAGAATGCAAAGAAGGCACCTAGGACATTCTTGGAGGTGTTACATGAGGTTAGTGAACTCCATGTCTCTTTAATATCTATACAAATTCATCTTGAGGGTTGGAACTTCAAGCCCCAAAAAATCATTAATTATCATCAATGTCTTAGCCTCTATGATTGAATGGGATTAACTAAATTATCATCATGTCAAGTTCTATCTGAACAAGATGGGATTCCTACTCAGCCTCCATCAAGAATCGAGGACTTTTTTGGCAATGCTTTTTGAATTGGTGTCAAGTTCCTAACACAAATTGATATAGGTGTATAATATAACCATGGAAAAGGGATGGGCTACCTTTTTGTGCATTTGCTTCTCGAATGTCTGCTTGTCAGATGTCAATCAATTAGAAAAGATAGGACTAACTAAAGAATTCTTGCTCAAGTCACTAACCCTCATTTCCCAAATAGAATATGCCTCTGGATTTTGTTTGACGGTCCATAATATGACCACATCAAAATAAGATTGAAATCAGACACTGTCTAGAAATTCAACCTGTGAGGCTGGTAGGTCTTAGCAAAGTTGGAACGTGAGAAAAGTTCAATCACTATGTTGCTAAATCATGTACTTTTAACTAAACCTTACTAATTTTGGCTAATCACTTGGTGTCGCAACAGGCAAATCTGGAATCTTTACCTCCGCATGTTCCTACTTATTTGAGGGCAGCAGTGGGGCCACCAAGTGCTAACTCTCGTCGTCATTTTTGCACTGTGTGTGGTTTTACCGCCAACTATACATGTGTGAAGTGTGGAATGCGTTTCTGTTCATGTCGTTGTCAGGTCATTCATGATGATACACGGTGTTTGAAGTTTGTAGCCTAGTCTCGTTTCTTCTGGACTTGGTTCATAGACTCAGCGCAGGTCAGGATTCCCTACAATTATGCTAGTTAACTGTCTGTATACTGCTGTACCTTATGCAAAGTGATCAAAATATGTAGTGAGTCTCATATAACTTGATGTATGTTTTCTCTATGGAGGATATTTATGTCAGAGCAGTTTTTGCTTGGAAGAGTATGTGTTATCTTACCCTAACTTTGCACTTACCTCTTTTACCTTCTGTTGGTATTCTCTATTCAAGTGCCCTTGCCTCTTTAATCTTCTCCTCTGGCAATTTTGACCTATCATGATCAAATATTTTCTTGCTTCCAGCAATTTAGACAGAAGGACTCCTAACGAAATCCTTTCTTGCAAGAGATTGTCTAGTGAACAAAGGAAATGAGTTAAGAAATTGCTTCTCCTTTGCAGATTACTGAATTGAATTGAAGAAAGACCCAATAGATTGCTGAGGTCTCTTATTGAAAGAGCCAGGACAAGTCAACTAGTGAAATGAAATAAAGGTAGTTCCATAAAATAAATATCTCATTACTGAATCAAATACCAAATAACATAACCAATAGTGAGGTTCAAGACCTCCAAAATCCTCTCACATAATTTTAAACCAATAACACCAAAATGAACTAAATAAACTAAAGTAACAGAAGAAACAAATTAATACATAAAAATTTGTATTACTTAGCATAGAGGGAGATCTTCAGGAGGTGCTTCCAGTGCCTCCAATTCTCCAACCCCATCCTCAACCAAAAACGCCATCGCCAGTCCCCAAGTAATATGAACGTCCAAATGACAATGCATCAGCCATACTCCAGGATTATCTGCAACAAATCGGATTACCGCCCATCCATTCACCGGAACTGCTACAGTATTCCTCATCGGTGGGTTGACCAAATTAAACTTATTTGTATCCTTCGATGCATCAAAGTTCCCAAAACCCTCTGCAAGTATGTAAAAATCATATCCATGTATATGTATTGGATGATTCTCAGCTGCAAAAATACTAGTTCCCTGCAACACAAGCTGAACTACTGAACCAAACTTCAATTTATACACTTTAGTTGACTGATCTGGTTGCCAGAGGCTACGACTAACATTCCCAGTGTAATCAAATTGGACCGGTGGGTTTGCCGGAAAGTCTGTGGAAAATACCCCCGGCACGCCCTGGTGATGTGCTTGAAGGATAGAGAATGTTGATGGAAGCACAAATGATATGTTGTTTACACTAGCACCAAACCTTGTATTATTTGGCCCGCCACAAGTTTTTCCAGGTGGACAGTTGAAAAGCCCAAGACCGACGGTGAAAAAGAGGTTCTCGTCGACTGGAGATGGAATATCAACTTTTTTAGGGCTTCTGAAGCTGGTAGTGAATTTCGTGGCGGTGTTAGTGTCATTAAACGCCGGAAGTGTGGGAAGGGATGGTGGAATGCTGAGTCCGGGTTTGCTGGAGCAACTGCAGGTGTAATCAAGAATGGCGGTGGTTGTGGTGTTGTCGAAGGGGACTCCCTGAGCGCTGGAGTAGGAACGGGCAGCGATGTAGTAGCGGGCGGGTGGTTGGTCGGCGGCGACGAGGACATCGGTCGTCTGACCTGGGCCGAGCATGAGGACGGACGTTGTGAAGGGTTTCGTGTAGGACGCATCAGCACCGACGACGGTCATGGTGTGGCCAGCGATCGAGACGAAGAGCTCGTTGTTGAGGGCAGCGTTGATGAACCGGAGGAGGTTGGTTTCTCCGGGGGCTACTGGTATTATCGTGGTATCTGTTTACAATATTTGGAAAAAAACGCATTAGTTACTGCAAATTTACAAAAAGGCTTTTTTCGATATCAGTCCTCAAATCTTAAGGGGTCTTCCAAATTGGTCCCTCGATGACTAAAATGCCCTCAGCTTGTGATCCCTCTCAAAACTCCCGTGTTCACCGAAAACATAAGATGGTGGCATTTTGGTCATTGAGGGATTAATTTCTGAAAAAAACACTTAAAACATAAAATTGAGGTGTTGTGTTCTTACCTTTGCCGGAGCATTTGTAGAGATCACCAGGTTGGCCGTTGATGGTGAAGGCGTCGGAGGTGTTGGGGGCTGCTCCTGTCTTTGTTGCTTGCCTTACGACATCGATTGGATTTGCGTCCCACCATTCTCCTGTTCATCATTGATCTTGTTGTCACTATCATTGCCATCATCATCATCAAATTGAAGGTTATTACAGTCTTTTTTTCTATTTTTTCCCCCTTTAGTAGCAGCAATTTTAACAACCAACACAGAAGATTCCATTTTTTTTATTTACTAAAGTTGACTGTTTCATTGCTAGTTATCTGCTAGAGGTGTGTGATTGATATTGTTAAGTTCAATTTGATAGGAAAAATTTCTTTTCTGAGGGGATAGCTAACGACCTGTTGACATTGCATTTGCATGTGGGGAAAATACTTGGATTATTTTTTTTACAAGAGTAGTAGAAAAATACCCAAGAGTCAAATTTTTAAAATCTAATGCAGAAACTATCTGCAAACTTGAGCCATAACATGATAGGCTTTTTAGTTAATTCCATAGAAAGTTAAATAAATATATGGTTTGCGTTCAGAAACATCAACCAGGAGAGGTTCTAGATAATAGTTATCTATGCCATGGAGTAGGTAGCCTTTTTATGCTTTCAGATCACATGAAAGTGTGAAATCATGTAAAGCTAGTATTATTTTGTTGTTACTTTTATGTCATGAGGGTGTGTGAACCTCACAGACTGCATTATTATTAGTTTACTTGCTTTGAGCCTTTTGTCAGTACTATCATGTGTTTCTCTACAGCAAACACTGATAACAACAACAACAGACTATTGTGCCATATGTATCGACAACAAGCTACATATCTTCATCATCCATGGGTCCACCTTTACCTCAAGAATTGGATAGTTTTTAACTATTAGTTTCATAGATACCCGCTGTAGCGTCGAGTTGTACCACTTATTACCTTTTAGGTTTGATATTGAGATATACAAACCGTGATTTTTTTTTAATCCTGGGGATGCCTGCTTTTGTTTTTTGGCAAATAGACCCCCGAGGATAGAAGACTAAAGAAAATATCAGTCAGTGTGTATCTGCCGATATCAAACTAATGAGGTAACTATTAAGTGTCACACGCTGTCCTACGGAAGGTACATATGCAATAACCCTATTTTCAAATAAATGTCACAGTCCGATATTGAAGAGGAGACATTAAGTTAAGATTCTATACCAAGAAGAATAGGAGCCTCTCTTTCAGGTTTTGTGAAGGGATAAGAGGAGTCCTCTCTAGGATGAATGACTATGGCTCCATACACTGTGGCTCTGAGCCAGGAGCTATGCGCATGCCACCATAGAGTCCCTTCTTGCCCTTGTATCGTGAACCGATAAGTGTAGCTCCCTCCGGGCCTTATGGGGCATTGGGTTACAAACTCAGGCCCATCGGCCCAACCTGTTCTTATCTGTCGAACTCCGTGCCTAAAACCCAAAAAATCAAGTGATGTTAATATTTCAAGTGATTGAGCTATATGCGTTATTAGTTTATTTCCAATAATAGCACTAATGCATTAAATTAGGCATTCTTAAGTATAATGTGTGCGTATATGTATATATACATACCAATGAATTGTGACGTTATATTCAGCTTGGTTCTTTACATTAACGACAAGGGTATCGCCGTTATTGACCTCGAGAGTTGGCCCTGGAAACATCCCATTCACCGTGATAATGTCGTGAGTCTTGCACAGCCTCTTCACTGGTGTTTTTTGTACCTGTTAAGTTTCAACACATTCAAATACATGAGTCACAATGCAAGGACTAAAAGATGTCTAATCAAGAGTTAGAAGACTTACGACAAAGTCGTGATAGTGAGTTTTAGCAATGGAGTGGGAGAATAGAAGGGAAAGCAGGAGGATGAAACAAGAGAGCATGCATTTCTCCATGACGAGGCAAAGTCTGTTAATAAATTTTTGATGTAATGGTGAAGATAGCAAGGTGAAGGGGAGTTTATATAGGAGGAGGAAATGACACTAAGCTGAGTTGTTTTGAGGTTGGTAGATTAGGTTTTGATTTGCTTTGTGTAAGAATGAAATTTGGGTGGTAAGGATCCAAGGTTTTTCCTTGTTCAAACCATGCAAAAGTTGTTGCACCCACTATAAGCTTCTTTTGTTAGCACAAGGCAAAGTCATTTCAATAATGCTTGCTCGTCACGGCTCCTCAATGTGAAGGATTTCCACACATCATCATGGCTTTTAACCTTTTCATCAAAATCATTTCATATCAGTTCTCTTGCCTCTAAAAGAGTATGTATTGTATCACTCTATTCGGAAAGAACACAATGAATGAGCGTGTTCACAACTTTATAAGGGGCTAAACTCCGAAGATATTGTGAGGAGCGCTCCATGTTTAGTGAAATTGTGACTTGATTATTTGTCGCTGCATAAAACATTATTTATTCTTGTCCCTTTGACCGCTATATTCTCATCTTTGTAAATCAGTTATTCTTTGATATCAACTGATTTAGCCCCGCGCATTTTCTTATATAAAAAAGGAACCACTTCATTTGCATACTATTTGCTTTTTTCTTGCACATCCTTTTGTTTGTTTAGTTGTGCATGAAACTTTCAAGTGTGTATTTGATCATTCTCTTGCTTTTGACAATGCCAAGATGTTTAAGCAAACCACGCCAACATTTTTTCTTCTACACCGGGATTGCGTTGAAAGGCACTTGAGTTGTTTGGTTAGGAGTTGTTAGAAGAAGTCTGCAACTTTTTTCTAAACAGCAGATATACTCGGACCAATTCATTGCCATGCAAAGTAAGAGGCCAAAAATTCTACAAATTTCATTTTTACATAAAAGCGTTTTAGCTGTCTTTTGTCAAGATTATTGTTCAAGCTTATGTTCTATGCGCTTTCTTAATATTAAAGTTTCAAACTTACCATCTATATACCTCTATTTTATGCATAAAAGAAAAGGGCAGATAAAAATACGAAAGAACGCGTTGAACTTGAGCTCGTCTAGAATCAGAGGAAAAAGGTGAAAAGTTGGGAGAAATGTACAAAAATAACAACAGATATTAGGAGGATGCATGATGCGGGTAGGCAAAAAGTCACCTTCATTTCTTTGTTTTCCTCATTGTCTCATTTCAGAAGAAAGCCCTAGCTAGTGGACCATGACTTGATACAAGAAAAGAGAGCACACTAACTAATTGTGGAAAATCGTCACCCTTCAACATTTTGATCTTGTTCTTCTTCCTCCCAAAATGATTATTTGTGCATGATCATGGAAAATGTTCAGTTATCTAACAGAATTAAGGTGCGTTAACGTTACTCCGCAACGTGAAGCAAGCTTTGAAGAATCTAATCTTAGGTACATCATGATCGAAGGTAGAACGTCCCAAGCTGAGAATAGTTTGATCATGATCGTACGGTGCTCCTCGTAACGGTTTAACGTAAAACTAACATTAATTTACTTAACAGAAGCCCACCTCCCTGTGATTGAAGGAAAAGGCAACAAGGATTGCAAAGTAAGCCATAAATCAAGGTGATTAGCAGATGAGTGGCCACCACCCGAATCTTGAGCTTTAAGAAAAATGGGTGATCATGGGACGAACAAGAAGATATTCTCGGTATGAAAAATGAAAAGACTGATACATTAGGTGTAGATTAATCATTCTTGGATGTTGGGTTGGAGGGTTTTTTTTTTTTTTGAAAAGGCAGGTAGGGTAACTTAACTAGCCAAGTCCTCAACAACACTCTGTCTCAAAAACAAAAGGATAGAAACAGACCAAAAAAAAGAGGATAAACAGTCAACCGACTTAGCTAGGGAATGAACTGTGAAAACGGCGAAGAAATTGTGAAAAACGTGAAAAATAACCCAAAACAGACTCCACCACACCCTGGTGTGGTGTCTGCCATGGGTGTGGCAGAATCTGTCATGTCTGTCATTGGTGTGGTCTGCGTCACACCCTGGTGTAGCAGAATCTGTCCTGTCTACCATGGGTGTGGTCTGCGCCACACCCTGGTGTGGCAGAATCTGTCCTGTCTACCATGGGTGTGGTCTGCGCCACACCTTGGTGTGGCAGACTCGTTTTTAGAATCCTACTTTGTTTGTGATTGTGTTTTATTATAAATAGGACCACGTTTTTTAGGGTTTCCTAAGGAGAGAGAAGAAGAGAATTAGCATTGTTTTGAGCATTTTGAGAGGGGGATATTGTGAGGGAGTTGAGAGCTTTGGTTAGGGTTATATTTGAGTGATTTTGTGAGTTGTAACCCGTTGTATTTCTCCTCCATATAGTGAAATCTTCCCATCCTCTCCCCGTGGACGTAGGCAATTGCCGAACCACGTAAATTCCTGTGTTTGTGTTTGATTTTGGTCGTTATTTTGTGAATTGCACTTGTGTTTGGTTTTGGTTTTCTTCTCTCATCGCTTACCGAATCGTTTGGTTGTCGAGCACGCTTCCGCACGGCGCGCAACATGAACAACATCATTACCAGTGCGCCTTACATAAGAAACATTAGAGCAGTCAGTAATAGTCAGACCAACGCGAACTTCATCTGCAATAGGAGCCAAAGAAGCAAAAGGAGAATGAGAGTCCACCAAGGAGACAACATTTAGAGAGTCAATTTCCACCACTGAAATTCTCCAGTTCATACGCCGAATAAAGCGAATGCCTTCCAGGACAACCAAACACTCTGCATGATCCATAGACATAGGACCCCTGATCCCCATAGAGTAGCAACCAATCACATGTCCATGATGATCCCGAATAACACCTTCCAAACCAATAATATCTCCTTCCAGAGGAACAACGGCATCTGTGTTGAGCTTCAGCAAACCAGGAGCAGGAGGATACCAAGCAGAAGGCCATTTGGAAGGGGTGACAATGTCACGGGAGAGACCTCTAACTCTATCACATTCCTCCACAAAACAGAGAATCCGAGTCACCAGGACCGAGGCCTCTCTAACACCACCACCATGAGAGCGCATATTTCTCTCTCTCCCCCCCTCCACCCATATAAAAAAAGAAAATCAATTATAAGAAACTTATTTCCTATCGATCTCTTGTGTTTGGTTCACTACTTAATAAAACTCAAAAAGAGATGTGATGAGTTGAGTTGTCACCATATTATTGGATGATGTGACTCATTTTTAAGGAAACCTATTTCATGACTTTTTTTTAAGGAAATGGATACAAATCAACTTTTAATGGTTTTCTTATCCTATATTTCATTTTTTCTTTAATTTCAGAAAATCAACCAAACAGGTCCTTAACGTCCATTACTTTTTCAAAATTAACAACGGTTGATATAATAAGATTTCCACGTCTTATTAAAGGTTCCTTGCAAATAGACCTCTTAAAGTATCACCTAATTACCGATAGACCGCTTACTATTTCCCTAGTGCGGGTATACTGGATTTGTGTTTAAAAAATACTCTTTTAAAAACAAAAGAAATGTTAGGGGCACACCTTAAACCACACCACCAACCACACTCTCCTCTCTCATTTGCTACAGTACACGGGGCCCCACATGGGATTTTAAAATTTTAAAATCCCAGGGGGGGCCCCGTATACTGTAGCAAATGAGAGTGGAGAGTGTGGTTGGTGGTGTGGTTTGAGGTGCCCCTATCACCACTCTAAAAACAATTAAGGGTCTAACCGCACCAATAAAACTCTAGGGGTCTATCCGCCTATATAATAAAAAATTTAGGACTTTTTTAAGATCAAAAAGATTTACTGAAGAGATACTCAAGAGATTTGGCCTGAAAAACGAAGAACAAACAGTCTAGATCTATGAGCAAAAACGTCATTTGTCCTTCATACATTGCATGAAGGAGTACCATCAATATTATTTTTTCAAGCTGCATAATAAACAACACTCGAAATTTTCAAAGGTGATTCACATGCAGGCGTTAGTTGGCTCTCCAAGTATAGGACTTTGTGTGCACCAGCAAGGGATGGCTCTTAGATTGTTTAATGACTTTGAAATAGGATGCAAATAATTATTTAATGACTTTGGAGTAGGTTAATTAATGTGTTTGCTTTATGTTAAGATTATTATTATATGCCTCTGATGAGCGCAAATTACCTCAAGAGTTCTGTACTTGAATCTGGCTGACCTATGAGAACGTGGATAATGTTTTGATCTCTGTGTTCTCTCTTTAGTACTCCGTGGCGGAGTAAAATGGATGAAATTGCAGGAACATCATGTGAGAATGCTATTCGCAAATGTCTTAATCTGATTAGGGGTGTCCAAAAAGCCCGTCGGCCCGGGCCCGGCCCGGGCCCTGCCCGGCCTTGGCCCGGAAACCCGGGCCAAGTCCGGGTTGGGCCCGGGCCACCTCTTTGATGCCCGGCCCGGACCCGGAATAGTGGTTTTTTTTATATTTTTTATATTTTTTAAATGTATAATATCTTTATATATAAATATATATAATATGTATAATATATGTATATATAATATATTTTTATATATGTATATATAATATATTTCTATATATGTATAATATGTCATATGTGTGTATATATATACTCTCTCTTAGTATATAAGTATATATAAGTATATTTTCTCTTATATAAGTGTATATAAGAATACTCTCTCTTATATATGTATAATGTATGTATGTATGTAAATATAAACTCTCTCTCTCTCTCTCTCTCTCTCTCTCTCTCTCTCTTAGTATATATGTACATATAAGTATACTCTCTCTTATATATGTATACTCTCTCTTATATAAGTATATATAAGTATACACTCTCTTATATATGTATAATATATGTGTGTGTATATATATACTCTCTCTCTTAGTATATATATATATATATAGAGTAAAACTCTTGTCAACTTAAGTGGACAAGAGCCTAGTGTCCACCAAACTTTATATCCACTCATTTAATATATAAAAAGGCACTTCATATCATGCAAGGATCCCTAGGGAATATCCAAGGGTTAAAAAGTTTGGTGGACAAGAATCTTGTGTCAACTTAAGTTGACATAAGTTTTGAAAATAAAAGTATACTCTCTCTTATATATGTATAATGTGTGTGTTTATGTATACTCTCTCTCTCTCTCTCTCTCTCTCTCTTAGTATATAAGTATAGTATATTACAACAGCTACTTCTTCCCCATTGGCCCAACGGGCAACGGCTGCTTATACGATTCTCTCTCTCTCAAGTTATAACTTATAAATATATACAATATATTTACATATAATATATGTATATATAATATATAGTTACATAATAATTTGTAAGTATATACTAATACATAATTATATAAAATATAATAATGTTAAACTAATTTTTAGCATTTTTTATCAAAAAAAAAAAAAGAAAAGAAAAAAAAATTAAAAAAACTTAGTTGGGATGTACTTATCTATTGTGATGCAATAAATTCCAAAATAAATTTATACTTGTAATTTGTAAATGATTTATTAATTATTAATAAAAAATTTATTTTTATAATTTTTTATTTGTAATTTATGTCATTTTAAGTGATTAATAAAATTATTGTTTTTTATTAATTTTTTTGTCTTTTTTTGTATAATTTAAATTGTAAATAGAATTTTTTTAAAAAAGAAAATAAACCGGACCGACCCGGAACCCGGATGGACACACCTAATTCTGATAACGCCCGTTTCAGGCATGAATTAAAAAACCCGTGAGAAAATAACGTTAATATCAGAAGGTATGCCTACTACTCCTAACTTTCAAAAGAAAACCTCAGAATTACTATTCATGTTGTACTAAACACTGTTCTTGTTACAGTATCATCTTAATGTTAAGATTACTGTTCATCCTACGGTAAAATTGAAAGCCTGTACCGTATCGTTCGTGTAATTTTTTCCCCATAAACGCTATTCATGTACAATCTAATTTTTAAATCTTGAACATACCAGATATGGTATAGTACTTTTTTTAACACTTTACCCGCTGTTCAAGCTAAAGCTGAAGTAACATTTTTTAACTTTGAAAATAATGTTCATATTTTTTTCCCCCGTGAAAATGATGAATTTAACTTTTACTAGAAATTTTACAAATATAAATCTTTTCTATCTTTATCATAAAAAATTAATAAAACTTGCTAATTTGTGTATTATAAAAAAAATCACTCTATGTATACTTAATAAAGCTTGCAAATTTGTGTGCTATAAAAAATTTCACAAATATAAATAATACCCGCGGCAATGTGCGAGAGCTTAATACTAGTATATACTTATAAAATAGAACAAATGTGATATATAGTTATATACTCACCTAATACACGTTATCTGCATGCGCAATTAACCTTTAGTTTAGATAAAAATCAGCTAAGCCCATTTGCAAAGTTCTCATAAGATCTGAAAGTCACAATCTATTCACACGAATGCTCTTCAACCATTGATTTTATAATAACAATTAAGGTAAGCGCTAGTCTTAATTATATATAAGGAGACAGTTGGTATGCTTAGGAGGAGGTGGTAAGAAAATCCGTATCATTAGAAAGAGCTTCAACGTAACAATACGCTCTTTTGAACAATTCGGACTTGATCTAAACATTAAAAAAACTTGAAGAAGATTCTTATCAGCTACATTAATTTCAATGTCAAACCTTGAATAGTTGAGCTCTCATTTCCCACCAAATCCAAACCGAAGTGCTAAGAGTTGAAGAGAATTTGAGCACAATCAGCACACCGTATCCAAGGATCGAGAACATTTAAATAACATGCTTCAGGTAATGGCCAAGTCTCTGTGGAGACAGGAGATCAATTGTTCTAGTAGCCATCCAAAGAAAATTATTTTTATAATTAGGCATACTAATGCAGAAAAGAACTTGAGTGTTCTAATAGTGCTCATCCTTTTACCATTACTTTGTTGGAAATCTATCCTAATCAACAACAAGAGAAAATATATTTGACCTTGTTTTTGACATATATTAGTTAAGTGTAAAGTTTGTTCTTCATTCTGATATAAATTTGAGTAAATAAGAAGGTATGTCTTTTCACGATCTTGGCTAGTATCTTGGTGACGTTATGTGCGTTTAAGCTACTACGTACCTTTTAGGGCATCTGTTGGGAATTTAACGCTCAAATCCCTAATGCAACAGAAACGCAGAATAGAAAAAGTACACCAAGATTTACGAGGTTCGGCAACTGCCTACGTCCTCGGGAGCCACACAGTTAATTTCTT
>BQKN01063248.1:57432-70843 GCA_022839385.1 Asparagus kiusianus
TGCAAAATCACCATTCAAGAGCTCATGCCTAACGTTCAGCAGCATGGGCTCTAGGTTTGTAGGAAAAGTTGAGCTTTCCGAGAATGAATGGATTAAACTACCTGCGCACCAGTAGGATTGCTGAGAAGAGAGTCCCATATCATCATGATGGAGTAGAATTCAAATTCTTGAGTCAACAGCAACGTGATCCAGCGAAATGCATAGAATTACACATTAATCTGTACATAAGTGAAAGGAGAAGAAAAGAGAAAGAAAATCATTGTCAAAATTACATGGGAACAACCTAAGAACTGAAAGTGGGTTTGTAGAAAATTTGAAATTTATCACATGGAGTATCAAGTATGAAGCAAAAGTTTACTACTGCAACATGATCTTCTAGTATCCATAGATCTAATAGCTGTTTTACATTGATGCTTGAAATGATTATTGAAGATAACAGGATTCCGGAGGTTTTAAATTTTATGACCTCCAAAATGCATAATCTGGATTGACAGGCCTGGGTAACAGATCTTTAACATTTAACAAACTTTGGTGGCTGAATCAATCAAGCCATGGTCAGTGCAAGACAATTACTCCAACCCAATGCTCCCAACTTCACATTTATTTCAAACTAGTTTATAGGACAAAGTCATGAGAGAAAACAACAAATCCATACTTGTCACCCACATTTTTTTTTACTTAATTAACCGTAGGTGAGTATAGTGATGCCAAACATAGTTAGATATGTCCACATATCCTCTACCTTCGACCCCAAAAAAAGTTAATTAGGGTAAGGACAAATTTTCAAAATAGACCCTATTAGAAATTTAATTTTAAAAAACGACCCCTTGAGAGTTAATTACCATTTTCAACCCAGTTTCTGCCACCTGGCTGAAACCGGGTTGAAAATGGTTAACAAATTTAGAAAACTTCACGGGATTTAGAATCATGTGAAGTTTAGTTACTAATTACCCACTCTAATAAAAAATACAACCAAACTTCACAGGATTTGAACAGCCATGAAGTTTGGTTGCAACTTCACGAGATTTGAAATCCAGTGAAGTTGCAGGCTGTAGCTGACAGAGAGCTCGAATTGAGTTCTTTGTGAAATTGGTCTGCAACTTCACAGGATTCCAAATCCCATGAAGTCTGTAGGCTCCACTTGCCATTCTCTTTATATATCTTTCTCCCTGACGTGAACCTCACTCGCTCTCTCCCGTTCTCTTTGTCTCTCTCGTTCTCTCTTTGAGCTCCGCACAGTCCCCTAAACTTATGTAAGTTTTTAAACTCAATTAAACCGGTAATTCTTTCTTTTTGTAATTATATTATTTGCTAAGCTGTGTATATATTGATTAAATTGTAGATCCATGCTTTTAATGAGATTAATGTTGATATAAATGAGCATATCGCCGAGATTCAGAATCCAACAATGTTAGGGATCTTCAATAGGATCAGAAGGAGAATAGCAAATGTGTTCCATAAGAATCACATCGACGAGTTTGAAGGACGTGAGGACATATCACATCAATCTGGTAGAGTGTACGCGCGAAGACCTAGGACGAGTAAACGAGCAGGCACGTGATGATGGAGCTGACACTTCTCATATAATTTATTAAACAAACGAATCGAATATACATGTGGTTAAATTCTATTCATTTATAGACCAATACTAAAAACTATTCGTTTATTGTTAAATGAACTATCGAATTGAATGTGACAGAATACTTAAAACGAATAAATATCAAACTATTTGTTAAATATTTGGTTCGTTTCCACCACTACTCTAAAGTATATAGTGACACCGCATTACAGAAATTCTAGATCCGCCACGGTTAATATATATATGTATAGTCATGTAGTACATTTACATTTACTTAGAAGCAACATCCTGTAAATGAACAAAATGAGGCACATAGTATCAGTGTCAGGTGTCATAAGAACTATCCTTCTGTAATGCGCTAAAATACCATTTTGTGCCTCCAATCAAACATCTATAATGCTCATATTGACAAACATGCTCTACACCACTGGTGGTTAAAAATTCATGTACTTTGGACACTTTAGACTTGTTTGTGCCAAAGCAACTATAATAAGAACAATTTTTAGATAGGACACCCACTTTTTAAACTTTTTTTAGGGTTTGTTAATAATTAATGTACAAATACATTAGATTCACTTACAAGAAATTTTCTACAAAAGAATAAACTAAGGCACATAGTATCAAGTGTCATAAGAAATATCATTTTGTAATGTGCTAAAATGCCAATATCTCCAATCAAACATTTATAGTGCTCATATAGATACACATGCTTTACACCATTAATGGTTAAAGTTTAATGTAGTTTGGCTACTTCAGTTTTTCATGTGCTGAATTAATTATAATAAAAACAATTTTAGATAGCAGTATCAGTTTTAAACTTTTGCTAGAACTTCATAGTTCATATTTAAAATCAAATAATCAATATAATCTCATTAGATGGAAAGCAATAACGAGATGACATGCAGCTTAGACCACTCTCTCCATCACGACGAAGTATTGCAAATTGTAACTGAGACCTTAGACTTTGAGAGTTGTTATTTTAACGATGAATTTAGCAACTTTGCTTTTATTCCAACGATAACTTTAGCAACTTTGCCTTATTATGCAAAATTACTAAGACTTTCCTTGATTTATTTGTCAGGAGATCCAACATATGTTATTCTCTTGTCTGTTTTATCTTTTATGAGTCTGTCATTATCGTGGAGCCTACATCCTCCCTGATTATTCTCCCTCCACACCATCATCTCCTCTCATAGTGGGAATATTTTATTTGTCAACCAACCTCCACTATTAGCCAACTCATTGGATACTCTCCTTCAAATGAAAAACAGACATTGTACATTCTGCACTATGTATTTTCTCAGTGACAACAACCACTAACATTGTCCAAGACCATGTACCCATTCTCCAACCCTAATCCCAATGTTCCCTTACATTAACAAGGTATTGGCCCTCGGTCTTTTCCATTCTCATTCCATGTTGTAGGCGTCTAAAAATGCCTATAGGTGTCCGCACACAGCTCGAAACAAAGAGTGGACGATTCAAGAAGAATTATCCAATTGGCCGCTGCGCACGTCAGTCAGCTCACGTACGTCAGTCAACGCGCGCACGTCAGTCAACACGCACCTGTCGGTTAGCCCGCGCGCGTCACCAAACGCACTTGTCAGTGCCCGACGCGCCTATCAGGCGGATCCAAAATGCCCGACGCGCCTGTCAGGCGGATCCAAAGTGCCAGACATGTCTGTCAGGTGGATCCAAAGTGCCCGACGCGCCTGTCAGGCAGATCCAAAATGCCCGCCGCGCGTCGGTCAGCTCCAAGTGACCGAACACACTCATCAGTCAGATCGAGCGCGTCGATCAGCTCCAAGTGCCATAAAGAACCTAACGAGCGCATAAAACAAGTTAACAAAGCATGCAAGTCAACGGAATGACAAAATACGTAATACAAGTCCGGAGAAGTCAGAAAGTGTCGAACACCTCAAAGTGGCCCGCAAAAAAAGAGGCATTTAGACCATGCTACAATTCGAATCTGAAGAAACTCAAAAGATAAAAGTTGTAGGTATTTTCGCCAGCTTTCCAACACATATTGAACCAGCTCAATCCGAGGTCGGACGAGAGAGTTAAGACCAAAATACCGAAGGTATCTCAAACTGACTCGCGCGCCGGCGGGTCGGATCCATCCGACCCGCACGTCGGCGGGTCGGATCAGTCCGTCTCGCGCCCAAAACTGTTCGTAAGCTCCAAAACGCGTTTTTACGCTGTTTCGATTGGTTTCTTCTGTTCCAGAGGTTTCTAACTGCCTAGATATCATCTACAAACGTGGTTAGGCCGTTATTGACTGAAGATAAGACCAAATCACTCATTCTTATTCAAAACCCCCCCAACCGAAGCCTATAAGTACAAGCCTAGGAACTCATTTCACAGCGGCGGATTATTATCAAGAGGCGAGGTGTTGCCGGATTGAGGAGTCAAATGAGCACGAATTTCAGTGAGGGCTGACAGATCTTGGCGAGTTCTTCAGCATAAAGAAGGAGAGTTCGAGAGATCCGAAGCCCGCTTCCCCATTTCCTTGAGATCAGGCTTGGTCTTGATCTCGAGAAGAGTGCTGATTTTGCTTGGTCGATCTCAGCATTTCAAATCAAATACTTCCTCGGCGAAGGTGAAGCTCTGCCAAATTTTTCATCAACTGGATCCGATCCATAGGCGGTCAACGGATAAACCCCGGCACAGGCAAAGATCCCATGCAAAACAGAGACTAATAAATAGGATCTGTGTGTAGTTTGAAGGAGATTGTAATTTTTATTTTCATTGTGTTGAGGTCTTATAAAAAGACCGATCTTTTTGAACTCGTTGTAACGATCAAAGTTGTAATGAGTTATACAATGAAGAAAATAATTTTCTACCCAAACACACTAGCGACCACAGTGGGAGCCAACAGCTTCGTTGCCGAAGATGTCATGTCGCAACCTCGGATCTGCATCCCGGTTGAAGAAGTGGTCGAATATGAGTTCGACCAACTGAAGTTCGAAGAGTATCTGTCGTCCTCCTCCTTCAGATCCTCCACCCCTCACAAGCACAGGAAGATCAACGCCCATGTCGCCACAACGACTGCACTTCGCAACGCCCCTCCGGCCTCCAACGAAGTCGGAGTTACAGATCTGAACTCTTCCTCAATCAAGGAGTTGAGTACTGAATGCGCGCCTACTTTATCAAAAAGAGCTCGCCAAAGGTAGCGCCAACGCCTCGTGCGCCAATTCGCTAAGGCTTTGGAACCCGTAGACGGGATCCGTTACGAAGCGGATCTGAAAATCAAGGAGCATCGAGCACCTCAACAGCGAGCAGATGTCCTCTCTTCCAAACCAACAGCAAGTGAATGGATCCAAGTCAAAAGGATCCGTTCAACGCTTGAGGAGCGAATTCAAAAGCGTCGCGCGCTGCTTGCCCACGCACGAATTCTTTTACAAAAGGTACAAATGATGAAGAAGAAGAACATAGCCAAGAAACAATCAAGGCTGCATCAAACTTGGAGGCCAAAGTCTGAAACAGCGGCCGAAAAGATCGAAAAATACGGGTCACTCTGATCCGACCCTCCTGCTCGCGGGTCACTCAAATCCAACCCGCCAAGCCGCGGGTCACCCAGATCCGACCCTCCTGCTCGCGGGTCACCCAGATCCGACCCTCCTGTTCCTGGGTCACCACCTCCAAGCCGCGGGTCACCCAGATTCGATCCTTCAAGCCGCGAGGCACCCAGATCCGACCCTCCTGCTCGCGGGTCATCCGGATCCGACCCTCCAACCCGCGGGTCACTTAAATCTAACCCGCGCCAGTGTCAAGACAAAAGACGTTCTGCACCTGTTTCGTCGATCCCTTCGAGTTCCGCACCTCCGTTGGAGCACCGCGACAGCGTGGATTTGTCCCGATTTCAAATAAAGATCACGGATAGTCTTGGTCCTTCGCACGTGGGTCGAGGCAAAACCCCGGTCAAAGAACGCTTGGGTCGGGTGACTGAATCCCGAGCAATTACTCGAGCTGAGGGTCGCACACGGAAAACTCCTGTAATTGACCGCCTCGGACGGCGAATTAAAGTCTAAGAGCCCGTCAAGAGTTCACGCTTACAAGAACGTAGATCTAAACGTGTGACTCTTGAACACACTGACGGAGATGGATTTTCACTGTCCGTGTGCCAAACTAATCACGACAGTATTATCAGCGTGTAGCTGCCCCAAGATTGCTCCGCAAAGGGTCTCGGTATTTGAGAGGATCTTTAACGGAGCAACTAAGTCCAAGCCAAAACGTTTCCGCAAGAAACAATCGGCCGTTCAAGGTGACGAACTTCCGGAAGTCATAATAAATATGTCTGATAAGGGAAAGTCGATTCGACCTTCTAGCTCTGACCCGCTTATATCGCATTGTCTAACCCGGTTACGATCGAAAACCATTAGACAAAGAGACCACCAGAGAATGCAGAGAGGGTTATCCTCGGATGATGAAACATCAGATGCCAACTCTGCAGTCGCTTCTGACAAAACGGTGTCCAGCCCAGGACAATCCCGCGAAATGTTTATGATTAACACCGAGGAAGTAGCTAAAATGGTTGAGGATGCCTTGGCCAAGCAAAAAGAGAACTTCAAGTTCAAAATAGAAACGGCTATGCGGCGGATGAGGGAAGAACATGACCAACAAATCCGAGCTTTGTCGAATCAATTTGGTGAATCCAGTCGTCGCAACGTTGCTAACCAAGCAAATAGCGATTCAGATGTGGATGAACGCCTCAGTGCTGATAATCCTCCCGTTGACCAAAACGCTAGGATGGCCCAACTAAAGATAACAACGCTGGGGGTGGTTCCACCGAAGATGACAATGTCGGGGGTGGCCGCGTTATTCCTCTTTCAAATCGTCCAAAGCCCGATATGAGCGAGGATGAGAAAATGAAAGATCTCGAGAGCAAAATCAGCGCTCTAATGCCTGCTCGAGAGGTGAAAAGGATCGGTATTCCGCGTCCTTACCCAAGGGAGTGGGATTCGATCCCGTACCCGACAAAGTTCAACCTGATCAACTTTACACCGTTTGAAGGGAAGGACTCGCCCACTCAACATCTGATCTATTTTAAACCCCACTTGGGTATGATCTCTGGCAATGAAGCCTTGATGGTTCGGTCATTCGTTGGTACCCTTCACGGGTCCGCCTTCGATTGGTATCGCCGTCTCAAGCCTGGAAGTATCAACAGCTGAGACGACCTAGAGAACCTGTTCCTCATTCACTTCTTTGATGATGATGCCGAGGTGTCAATCCGAACACTCTTCGATGAGAAACAAGAAGACGATGAGACAGTCGACGACTTTGTCAAACGCTTTCGAAATAAGGCGATGAACTGCCGAGATCCGATCACAGAGGACTTCATCCTTCAAATCTGTCATAATAACCTCTCTTTGGATGTGTTGAAAGTTATGGGAGTAGCACCGTCCAACACCTAGAAAGAGTTGAAGATGCGCGGAGAGCGGGCCGAACGCTTCCTCCAAAGGAAGAAAGCCGAGAGGAGCCAACCAATGGCTAATCCTCCGAACTCGAACTTCGTCTCCCGTGGTAAGAGCAAGGCACCTGCAGCAGTTGTTGACGTTAATCAGACATCGCAACAACAACTCCGAAGATAACAAAAGACTTCGGATCCGAAACTCCAAAAAGAGTACTCTTTCAAGGACGAAGACGTTCTAGCCATTTTTGAATCTCTCCTTAAAAATAACAAGATCAAGCTACCACCTATCGCAGATCAGGAGAAAGCTGATAATATTGCGAATCTGAAGTACTGTGCGTACCACATGAGGATCCTTCATCCTACCAAGGCTTGCTTCGCTCTCAAGAATAGCATCCAAACCTTAGTTGAAACCGACGTCATAACGCTCAATTAAGTCGAATGAAGACTCCGATAAGTATAAGAGTATAAACTGCTCCTTCCTACACTCCGAAGAATATACGAGTATAAACTGATTCTCAATACACCAATAGATATATGAGTTTAAACTGTTTCCTTTCTTTCACAGGAAGTTCCTAGAGAGTACCATGCCCGGTATTCTTAAGGATAACCCGATCATCCAACTGAGTACAATTGTAAATCCAGTTTCGCAAAGAAACCTGAGGGTGGATAATACATGTAATAGGAAGTTCCCGGAAGAATATTAAATGTAATATTCTTAGGGATAACCCGATCATTACAAACAAAGTGATAAACACTAAACCCCTACTGTGATTTCCGAACACCCTTTTGTTGACGACTCACAGCCTCCCACCACAAAATCCCTCACCGATCAGACTAATTGACGGTAGGATCACTAAAATTCCTTTCGGTTAAATCCACTCAAACTTTCGATGTATCTGTGTACTCAACATCCTCATTGTTAGAGTCCGGACATGGTACTCAGAATTTTAATGTCCTAATCCTGAACGAATTGTCAAACCCCTTCGTGTTAAGTTCTTATCACTTGACACCAAGAACCCCCATTGAGTAATCGGTACAAGTCAACACTCCCACTGTGATTTGTACTCCTACTCCCACCTGGTCAAACCTTCCTAAAGTTAGGACCACAACCAAAATCTTCTCTCGATTCCTCCAATAAATGAGAGGTCCACAAATTGAGCGATCAAACATTCCTACAGTTAGGATCGTCTCAAACCTCCCATTTGGTCAAACCTTCCTACAGTAAGGATCAAAACCATAATTCACTCTCGATAAACTAGAAATTCATATTTAGTTCGGTAATCAAACCTTCCGACAGTTAGGGTTATCCGAATCTTTTTATTCTCTGAGTGAAGATCCCACTCTTAGTTTCGCCTTGTCCGGATTCTCAAAGTGGAGATCACACTTGGAGTTTCCTTCGCAACTGGAAATAGAATATAAAATTCTTCCTTTCTAGTATCGGGTTTGTCTTTGCCCCAAGAGAAGACACCACATTTTCAACTCTCATAATCCGTGTTTCACACGCACGTGGAATTTGATCATGAATCCTAAGTAGGGATAAGTCAACGCCTAACACACATTGTCGGTTTAGTCTTTCACCGATTAAAAAAGACATCAGAATCCGAGTCTGGGGAATTTTATCCCGAAACCTAAGTAGGGATAAGTCAGCGCCTAACACGCGTTGCCGGTCAGTCTTTTGCCGTAAAAAGGATAAAAACCCACATATTCGACATTGTGACAGTTTGTTATTAATAACACCATAATCCGTGCCTTACACGCATGGAAAATTTTATCCCGAATCCTGAGCAGGGATGAGTTTATGCCTAACACACGTTGCCGGTTAGTTCTTGACCGTAAAAAGAACAAAAGCTCACATATTCGACATTATGACAGATTGTTATTCATAACGTCAAAATCCGTGCTTCACACGCATGGGGAATTTTATCCCGAAACCTAAGTAAGGATAAGTAAACGTCTAACACGCGTTGTCGGGTTAGTCTTTCATTGATTGAAAAAGACACCAGAATCCAGTCTGGGGCATTTTATCTCGAAACCTAAGTAGGGATAAGTCAGCGCTTAACCCGCGCTACTGGGTGGTTCGTTCCCGTGAAAACGATCGAGTCTACATATTCAGCATCGTAGTGATAAAAAACCATGCCTTTTTATGTATGTGGAATTTTATCCTGAATCCTAAGTAAGGATAAGTCAACACCTAACACGCGTTGTCGGTTTAGTCTTTTACCGATTAAAGAAGACACCAGAATCCAAGTCTGGGGACTGTTATCCCGAAACCTAAGTAGAGATAAGTCAGCGCCTAACACGCGTTACCGGGTAGTCTATTCACGTAAGTAAGAAGAAGTCTACGTATTCAATATCGTAGTACTAAGAGAGTTAACTCTCTTAGCATAACGTCACATACGGAACGGACTTAAACAATTCTCATGCAAGCCCGATTCAAACGGTAATCGCTAAATGCACGTCAAACCTGTTGAAGGCCGAGGGTTTGTCAAAAACCCTAAAGTCTACGCCTAACACGCATCGCCATTTAGTCTTTTCATGTGAGAAAGACGAAGTCTTCGTATTCAATATCGTAGCACTAAAAGAGTTAATTCTTTTAGCACAACGTTACGTGCAGAACGGGTCTAATCAATCTGCATGCTAGCCCGACTCAAACAGTAATCGGTAATGGCTAATTAAACTTGTTGATGGCTGATAATTTATCAAAAATTCTATAAATACGAGTCATTGACGCATCAGCTCCATTAGTTGGTCTCGTGAATTGAGCATCCAATAACTTCAGGATAAGATCCATACATGTAGACGAATCAGCTTTAACAAGTTAGTCCTGCAGCCCCAGTATTTGGGACCACCACGCTCAAACAACTTAAGAGCTTAAACTGTGTAGACTCCAGCAAACATACGAGTATAAACTATGTTAACGCCGGTCAACGCGTTACAGCAAAAGTTAACGCCGATCAACGCGTTACAGCAAAAGTTAACGCCGATCAACGCGCTACAGTAAAGGTCGATGCCGATCAACGCATCAACAATTTCATCAAAATAAGGCAAATGATGATTCCAGGGAGTTCAATCGCATTCAGATATGAATTTCTGACGAAGATGATCAGTTCAAAGTCAACTCAATGACACGAGCTAAATTCAGAAACTTACGCATCAACTTCAGTTCAAGATTTCGACAAAAGTCAGACGATAAACGCAGCGCCGGAAGAACTTTATCTATTCAACAAAACACTGAATAAGCTTAAGGCTGAAGAAGTCAAGAATTGAAGCAGTTCACAGTTCCCTCTACGAGATTGAGGAAATAACCTATCTTATCCAAAGCATTACAGACTCTTCTATAAAAGAATCAGTCTGAAATACCTTAGAAGGGGTATATGTAGGCGTCTAAAAATGCCTATAAATGTCCGCACACAGCTCGAAACAAAGAATGGACGATTCAAGAAGAATTATCCAATTGGCCGCAGCGCACGTCAGTCAGCTCGCGCACGTCAGTCAATGCGCGTACGTCAGTCAACGCGCGCACGTCAGTCAACACGCACTGTTGGTTAGCACGCACGCGTCAGTCAGCCACAAATGACCACGCACTCGTCAGTACCCGACGCGCCTGTTAGGCGGATCCAAAGTGCCCAACGTGCCTGTCAGGCGGATCCAAAGTGCCTGACACGCCTGTCAGACGGATCCAAAGTGCCAGACACGCCTGTCAGGCAGATCCAAAGTGCCCGACACGCCTGTCAGGCGGATCCAAAGTGCCCGACGTGCCTGTCAGGCGGATCCAAAGTGCCCGACGCGCCTATCAGGCAGATCCAAAATGCCCGCCACGCGCCGGTCAGCTCCAAGTGACCGAACGCACTCATCAGTCAGATCACGCGCGTCGGTCAGCTCCAAGTGCCATAAAGAACCTAACGAGTGCATGAAACAAGTTAACAAAGCATGCAAGTCAACGAAATGATGAAATACGCAATACAAGTCCGGAGAAGTCAGAAAGTGTCGAACACCTCAAAGTGGTCCGCAAAAAAAAAGACATTTAGACCATGCTACAATTTGAATCTGAAGAAACTCAAAAGATAAAAGTTATAGGTATCTTCGTCAGCTTTCCAACGCATCTTGAACCAGCTCAATCTGAGGTCGGACGAGAGAGTTAAGACCAAAATACCGAAGGTATCTCAAACTGACCCGCTCGGCGACGGGTCAGATCAATCCGACCCGCGAGCCGACGGGTCGGACCAATCCGACCCGCGAGCCGACGGGCCAACGGGTCGGATCAATCCGACCCGCGCGCCGACGGGTCGGATCCATCCGACCCGCGCGCCGACGGGTCGGATCAGTCCGTTTCACGTCCAGAACTGTCCGTAACCTCCAAAGCGTATTTTTAGGCTGTTTCGATCGGTTTCTTATGTTTTAGAGGTTTCTAACTGTCTAGATATCATCTACAAACGTGGTTAGACTGTTATTGACTGAAGATAAGGTTAAATCACTCATTCTTATCCAAAAACCCCCCAACCGAAGCCTATAAGTACAAGCCTAGGGGCTCATTTCACAGCGACGGATTATTATCAAAATGACGAGGTGCTGCCGGATTGAGGAGTCAAAAGAGCACGAATTTCAGTGAGGACTGACAGATCTTGGTAAGTTCTTCAGCATAAAGAAGGAGAATTCGAGAGATCCGAAGCCCGCTTCCCCATTTCCTTGAGATCAGGCTTGGTCTTGATCTCGAGAAGAGTGCTGATTTCGCTTGGTCGATCTCAACGCTTCAAATCAAATAATTCCTCAGCGAAGGCGAAGTTCTGCTAAATTTTCCATCAACTGGATCCGATCCATATGCGGTCCACGGATAAACCCCGGCACAAGCAAAGATCTCACGCAAAACAGAGACTAATAAATAGCATCTGTGTGTAGTTTGAAGGAGATTGTAATTTTTATTTTTATTGTGTAAAGGTCTTATAAAAAGACCGATCTTTTTGAACTCATTGTAACGATCAAAGTTGTAATGAGTTATACAATAAAAAAAACAATTTTTTACCCAAACACATATACGCTTGATAATTATGTCTTCCTCCATTATATGGTTATTATCAAGATCTGAATGACCGTCTTTCAAGTTTCATCTAAGGATATTGAGAGAGGCCTAAGAAGACTTTAACATTGGAATCATTTTGGATTTGTTCAAGAGATAATCTCAACATATTGTTTAGCCTCTTGCATTCACTGATCTGTTGGACTATTTTAAAATATCAAAAGAAATGACCTATAAATTATGTGACCGAGTGGTATAATTATGTGTCATTTTGATTTGACCTATTAAGCTTATCCAAATATCCTACAATATAGACTAATCTTGATGCAGGCATACAATATGCTTTCTTTAAATTAGTAAACTAATTAAATAAAACTATGCATGTGACTAGTGGGGATCAGAGAACTCATATCTGACAATGAATTCATTTTCTACACTAAACCATCATATGATTTTGCTATAGTGAGATACCCCATTCAACACTTCCATATTGTTTAGTCCGAAAAAACTAATACGCATACCCAATATATATCAAGCTGAAGATAATCTGAACACATCGTTTAGCCTCTTGGATTCTACATGAGTTACTCCACAATGGCTAAAAGCCTAAAACTAAGAAGAGTGAATTTTGTATAGAATAGAGAGACCTAACACCTACTCGATATTCCATGCCTCTATTTATAGCGTTTCAAACTTTTTTGAAGACACTAAATAAAAGTAGAAACAAAGTAAATCAAAATGCTTAATAACACATCATACTCTAGCAAAATTATCTGATGGGTGGGTTATTGTGGAAATGAATTCATAATCAAATCTGAGTTTCATGATCTACTAATTACATGCATAGTTGTAATTTAATTAATCTAATAGGCAACCAAATTATTAAAGAAAGCACATCCTACGGCCATATTACGGACTGGTCCACGTTATCCGACAGAGCAAAATGAATCATTGTACTGTATTGCACCTAGTCACACAATTTTTCTAGATCATTTCTTTTGATATTTTAAAGTAGCTCAATAGATCAGAGCAAAATGATTTCACCTCAACGCATCCAAGTTCACGACCTCTTTCGAAATCTGTTCCAAAAGGAGGAAAAGCTTAGGTTACGAAACATTAACTGAAAGTTTCAATCTTTAATGTGATCTCACCACAAATTCCAACTCCGGTCGCTCTTCTTCTGGGATCCGATCGCTGATGATTCTAACGACCGGTAACTCTTCACGTTCCTTGTCTTCATCCGGTCTCAGATCGATCACCGTGAGAAATGTCTGGAGCTCTTCGTGCCCTAGATCCAGATCGATGCCTCGGATCTTCGCTTTTCGTCTCGATGGAATCATGGATGATGATGATGATCGAAGGCCTTCGTTTCTCTTAGGGGCTGTTGGTTTCGCAATTTTTTTTT
>BQKN01063249.1:3956-17806 GCA_022839385.1 Asparagus kiusianus
ATGATTTGATGATCGTTGGAAGTTATACAAGAGTTTGAAGCAACAACAAGATTTCGAATGCATAGTTCGTAAAGAAAACGGATGCACGAGTATGAAGAACTGGAATTTCAACCATGATGTAGTTCGAATCAAGAAAAACTCAAAAGATGAAAGTTGTAGATCTCTTCAACAGAATTCCAACGCAATTTAAATCACCTAATTCCGAGGTTAGACACAAAAGTTATAGCCAAAATACCAAAAACTAAAGAAACAAGCACAAAATCAGCAAAACAGCCCCTACCACACCCTGGTGTGGTGCAGACCACACCTGTAGTGTGGGAATTAGTTATTTTCCAGATTTTTAGGGACATATAAAAAGATGTTTTGACTTAGGGTTTTAGATATCTTTTGTTATGTTCTCTTAGCCATCAATTAGCAATTATTTTGGAGTTCAAGTATTGAAGAAAGACACTAATTTTTTGTACAAGATTAGATTGCAAGTTTTGATTTTGAAGATCTCAATTGAAAGACGGGTTAATTCTTTCCTCTCTTTGATTTTTTTCTTCTTATGATTGATTTGCATAATTATTGGATGTATTCTCTTATCCTAATTATGTGTGAGTAGATTTCTTGTCTAGGATTGGGAAAGAACCTAACTTTTTGGTGATTGATGATGAATTGATATAGGTTCTTAGTGAAAGTTTAAATCTTTGAACTTAATTTCTAGTGTTTTAATTTTGTTGATTCGCTTGATCACCGTATTAGCAATCATAGGTAATTAATTGAAGGACTGAAAGGTGAAAATTAATACCGGATCTCTAAAAATTAAGCAGGGAGCTTGAACCACAAAAGTAGGCTAGATTCCTTAGGGATTTGATTTGGATTAGCATAAAGCTTAATGGGTTTAACTTAATCTTAATTCCACGAAAGTAGGTTAATTGAGATTAATTAGGCACAATCTTTAGACCTTGAAAGAGGCTTTAGATTAATTTAGGTTAATTCACCCTTTTTAGTTTAAACGAATACCGAGAACTAAAATAATTCATCATTGAGCATCGAAGTTATGGTGAAAACCTAATCCTGGCTCTTCATTATATTGAATTCCACCTGATTAGTTATTATTTTATTTCTTTTAATTTTCATCTCTTCTAATTTACTCATTAGATTTAGCTAGTCGAATAACGTGAGATTTGGTAATTAATCCTAGTCCCTGTGGGATCGATCTTGATAGCTACAACGAGTCTGTGCGCTTGCAGATTTTGCCTATCAAGTTTTTGGCGCCATTGCCGGGGACTACGGTGTCAATATTGAGTGCTTACATTAATAAGCTAGACTAGATTATTTTTTTTGTATTTCTCTTTGCTTCTCACTTTCTTTTATGCAAGGGAATCAAACAGAAGTAAACGACGAAAACAATCCTGAACTATCGGTGACTCTTGCAAACATAAGAAAGTCTATAAGGGAGCAAAGGAACACAGAACAAGCTAACGATGGTAGATCAAAATCAGCTTCTTAAGGATTTCGCAGCCCCAAATGCTCAAGGCACACAGTCAAGCATTACAAGGCCCAATGTTAATAACTTTATGCTGAAACCATCACTGCTCTCAATGGTTCAGCAGAATCAGTTTGGAGGAGGTACTACTGAAGACCCGAACCTCCACCTATTGATTTTCTTGGAGTATTGCGACACTTTGAAACTTAATGGAGTGACCAATGATGCTATTCAACTCAAATTATTTCTGTTCTCTCTAAGGGATAAGGCTAGGGCTTGGTTGCACTCATTGCCAGCTGGGTCCATCACCACTTGGGATCGATTGTCCAGAGCATTTCTTGCAAAGTATTTTCCTCCAAGTAAAACAGCATAGATGAGGAACCAGATCACAAGCTTTGTACAGAAGGATGGAGAGTCACTTTATGAAGCTTGGGAACGCTACAAGGAATTATTGAGGATGTGCCCTCACCATGGACTGGAGAAGTGGTTAATTTTTCACACCTTCTACAATGGGCTCACTTACAACACACGTATGACTGTTGATGCTGCTGCAGGAGGAGCTTTGATGAATAAAACAATAGATGATGCATACACTCTCATTGAAGACATGGCTTAGAATCACTATCAATGGGCGAACGAGCATGCTCCTCAGACATCAAAAGGAGGCAAGTATGAAATAGATGCTTTAGACCATATATCCTCTAAAGTTGATGCTTTATTTAAGAGAGTTGAAGGCTTGAGTATTAATTCTGTGGCGTCTACTTCAATTTCATGTGAGATATGTGGCTATGTGGGTCATTCTGCTCTTCAATGTTAATTAGGAAACTCCCAATCCATTGATACTTCTGGTAATGAGAAAGTTAACTATGTTAATAACTTTAATCAGAAGGGAGACCCATTTTCCAATACTTATAATCCGGGGTGGAGGAATCATCCTAATTTTTCTTATAGAAACCCACCTGAAAATCCCATGCCTACATCTAATCTTGGTCCACCTGGTTTTCGTGCTCCTCAATCCAATTTCCCTTCTCAAAAGTCAAATTTGGAAAATATGATGGAGAAGTTTGTGATGACTCAATCAAAATTGAATGAAGAATTTAAGCAGCAATAACAAACTACGGATGAGGTGGTAAAACAATTGGCCTCTAAGATGGATTCCCTAGCTACGCATAACAAGATGTTAGAGACACAAATCATCCAATTGGCACAAAATGTTAGCTCTTCCTCTAGGCCTTCAGGCATGCTACCTGTGTTAGACCCTAGAGGGGGGGTGATTAGGGTCTTATGCTAATCTAATCCGATTAAATGCCAATTAAAATTACTTAATAAATATATTCTTGCAAGATAGATATACGAGAGATATAAGCAAGAATAAGCAATATGAACTAAGGGATATATCCTAGCAATGAGATATGCTATATGATATATACAAGGATATAAAACTAACACAAGGGGTAAACAATTTAACTACACAAGTGATAGGGCAATATGATGAGCAATACACAAAGGCGATATAAGATATGAAAACAAGAATAAGAACGCCAATGCAATCACAAACAAAATGATATGATCATGGAGTTCGGTCTAACCACTTGACCTACGTCTCCGCTCCTCACCTCGAGGAGATCTCCACTATCACAACCGGGTTTTTTACGTTCATCCGAACAACATTTACACCTCATAATACAATCACTATGCAATCACACCTCACACACTAAGTGTTGGTCCTAGCCCGTGTCCTCCTCCTCAAGTGCTCGGTTACAACCTCTCCCTAGGCACGTCAACCGACACCACTCCTCTTGGATTCGACCCCGTCTCTCACCACACACTCCTCACTCGGTGTACAAGTGTATTACAAAGTGATTCTCACGATAAGCATAATATAATAAATGATTGTTCTCTCTAACAAGGTGAGAACTCAATTAAGCACAACTCTAAGTCACAAGCCCACAACCCTAAATTATACTATGAATGTAAATACAATAAGCTCAATAGGTTGTGTGTGAACAAAGAGATAAAACAATATAAACTCAATATAAAATCTAGCTTATGAAATTAAGAACAAACTTATAAAATGCTAGAATTGAGTTTAAGAAAACTTCTCTATAGATGACAAGAGAGAGGGAGAAGAGTGATTGCTCAAACACCAAATGATGATCTCCACTTGCTCTTGTGAAATTTGATTCACAAAACCGAAACACTCAAATGCTTAAAAGCTTATAAACACACTTTAAACAAACTTAAACCCTTAATTAAAACTTTCTTAAACTTGTTTTAAAACTCTCTCCATTAGTCATTCAAAAAGATCAACAATGGGGTATTTATACTCACTTGAAATCTCATCCAAAAACCCCAAGCCAAAAGACAAAAACAACCCCAGCAAACAACTCAGGAAAATAGCCGTTAGGAGACAACGGCTACATTGTCGGTCGACCGGAAATATCGTCGGTCGACCGATGGAGCTTTCGGTCAACCAGACCGGTCG
The DNA here is from genome assembly GCA_022839385.1 of Asparagus kiusianus. Classification (NCBI taxonomy): domain Eukaryota; kingdom Viridiplantae; phylum Streptophyta; class Magnoliopsida; order Asparagales; family Asparagaceae; genus Asparagus; species Asparagus kiusianus. Next base: position 7,913 of record BQKN01063249.1, read on the forward strand.
ACCGACAGACTCTCTGTCGCATGCTGACGAAAGAACAAACGGACGGTCGACCGGTGCGGTCGACCGAAAACTGATATAACAGAAAACAGGTTATGAAAACTGATTTTTCGACTTTTGGAAATTTGTTAAAAATAACAAATGAAGTCCAAAAATTATGAAACTTTGGGAAATGCATATAAACATGAAAATGAACATATTACAAAAAGAATTTTCCAAATTGCATTTCTCATTTGAGAAAAATCATTATTTTGCAAAATAGTTCAAAACACGAAAATGTAAGATACTTGAATTTTGATGTTTTGACGTAAACCAACTTTTGAAACTTTGTGAAATGTTTTTATAGACTTAGTAAAATATGTATAAACTGATATTGAAGTCTATAAACTAATAAGACAGTATTTTCACAAAATTGCATATTCTATGCAATGTTTTCAAAAACACAATAGAGTATGAAACATATGATTATATATATGAATGTAAATTTGTTTCATATCTATATAGCTAAACCAAAACACAATAATAAATATGAAATGTGTAATCTCATATTTATGAACATGAAAACTCAAAACTATATACCTATATATATACATGGAAACCAAACCTTATGTATATATATATATTACTATATATATACACGAAGAAACCAATAAATGTGTGTGTATAGATATTGAGCTTAAGGTACTTAACAAACATAATATAAATCCTAAACTACATTACCCAAGCAATCTTGATCTTCATTGTAGCTCAACTTGGTATATTTGCGGATGAAGCTAAACTTGGATCTTGAACTTTGAAATGCATAGGCTTCACCGACATACCGTCAACCTCCTTATTGATGTGATCGTGTACGCTCAATTCCATCCATCCTCCAACAACGTTGTTTGCCTAGAATAAATACGAAAACACAAATACTAAACAAACAACATTAGAAGTAAATTGTTTGTTAAACATCATCAAAACAAGAAGGCCAACAACCTGGACAACCCGAGACAAATCCCAGGAGTCATGTGAATGCTATAACTCTTAGAAGTGGAAAACAATATGATGGATCCAAGATGAAGGAAAATGATGGGGTGGATGGTCATCATGAAGGAAAAAAAATGAAAATGTGATATATGTGGATAATGAGACCCAAACGCAAGAAGAAGAAAAGGTTAAAAAAATGTGGCCCCCTCTCCTTACAAGCCTCCTCTACCCTTTCCCCAAAGGTTAGCTAAGTCTAAGTTAGAAAAGCAGTTTGGAAAATTTTTGGAGATTTTGAAAAAGTTGCACATCAATATCCCGTTCACTGAAGCTATTTCTCAAATGCCTTCTTATGCTAAGTTCTTAAAAGAGATCCTATCCAATAAAAGGAAGTTGGAAGAATATGAGACTGTGGCCCTTACTGAGGAGTGTAGTGCTATCATCCAGAATAAGCTGCCTCCTAAGCTTAAGGATCCAGGTTCCTTTTCTATTCCTTGTGTTATTGGAAATGTCTCTATTAACCGTGCTTTGTGTGATTTAGGTACAAGCGTAAGTTTGATGCCGATGTCTATTTGTAAGAAGTTGGGCATAGGTGATTTGAAGCCAACCATGATATCACTCCTATTGGCGGATCGATCGGTAAAATATTCGGTAGGTATACTTGAAGATGTACCTATCCAGGTCGGTATGTTCTTTATCTCGTTTGATTTCGTTATTTTGGAAATAGAAGAAGATTCTAACATTCCAATTATTTTAGGAAGACCCTTCCTTGCTACTACAGGTGCTATAATTGATGTTAAAAATGGAAGGCTCTCTTTATATATTAGAGGGGAGACGGTAGAATTTGATTTAAGTAATACTATGAAACTCCCTCTAACTGATAAAATTTGTTACAGGGTCGACGTTATTGACAAGTGTACACATGAGCAAATTGCAAACAATAACTCAGCTGATCCACTTGAGAAATGTTTGGTAAGTGAAGGTTCAATAAATGATGAAGACCCCGAGGTAGCCGCGTATGCTCAATCTTTAGAATCAACATCAACTGCTCCACTTCGAAATGCAAAGCTTGAAAGATTGATGCTAGAGCCAAAAGGATCTATTTGTGAAAAGGATAATGCGCCAAAGGTAGAATTAAAACCCCTTCCTTCCTTTTTAAGGTATGAATTTCTTGGCCCTGGCTCTACTTATCCTGTGATTGTGAATGCATGTCTAAATGAAATGAAACTGATAAGTTACTTAGAACACTTAAGGTGCATCGCAAGGTCATAGAATACACCATGAACGACATTAAGGGAATTAATCCATCAATTTGCATGCATAGAATTCTCTTGGAAGATGATCATAAACTCTCTATAGAACACCAACGTAGATTAAATCCTAACATGAAAGAAGTGGTTAAAAAGGAAGTGCTTAAGCTATTAGATTCTGGGGTAATCTATCCTATTTCTGATAGTGAATGGGTTAGCCCGGTTCATGTGGTTCCTAAAAAGGGAGTTGTGACCGTAGTTGAGAATGCAAATAATAAACTTATCCCTACTAGGACGGTTACAGGTTGGAGGATGTGTATTGATTATAGAAAATTGAACAAGGCAACCCGAAAAGATCATTTTCCACTTTCCTTTATAGACCAGATGTTGGAAAGGTTGGCTAGGCATTCATATTTTTGTTATTTAGATGGCTATTCGGGATTTTTCCAAATTCCTATCCATCCTAGTGACCAGGAAAAGACCACTTTTACCTGTCCCTATGGGACCTTTGCTTATAGGCGCATGCCTTTTGGTCTTTGCAATGCCCCCGCCACTTTTCAACGATGTATGATTGCCATTTTCTCTGATTTTATAGCGGATATTATGGACGTGTTTATGGATGACTTCTCCGTGTATGGAACTACTTTTGATGGTTGTTTATCTAACTTGTCTCGAGTTTTGCAGCGTTGCGAAGAAGTTAATTTAGTTCTAAACTGGGAGAAATGCCACTTTATGGTAAGGGATGGAATAGTTTTAGGGCACAAGGTGTCTGAGCGCGGAATTGAGGTTGATCGATCAAAAGTGGAAGTCATTGAAAAATTGACTCCACCAACGTCGGTTAGGGGAGTAAGAAGTTTCTTGGGACATGTCGGTTTCTATCGGCGTTTCATCAAAGATTTCTCAAAAATTTCAAAACCCATAACTAGCCTTCTTCTTAAAGATGCTACCTTTGATTTCACTGATGAATGTCTTGATGCTTTTTGCAGATTGAAAGAAGCATTGATAACAGCTCCTATTATGCAACCGCCGGACTGGAATCTCACATTTGAAGTCATGACTGATGCAAGTGATTATGCGGTTGGTGCTGTGTTGGGCCAAAGGAATAACAAGATAGTTCATGCAATTTATTATGCTAGTCGCACTCTTGATGAAGCCCAAGTTAACTACGCTACCACTGAAAAGGAGCTATTAGCAGTTGTATTCGCCTTTGACAAGTTTAGATCTTACTTAGTGGGGTCCAAAGTCATCGTTTATACCGACCACTCAGCCATCAAATATCTTTTGAGCAAGCAAGATGCCAAGCCTAGGTTGATCTGATGGATACTACTTTTGCAAGAATTTGACCTAGAGATAAAGGATAAGAAAGGGACAGAAAATTTGGTGGCGGACCATTTGTCGAGGATGAAACCAGAATCACATGATAGGGAGGAGGATGAACTACCGATCGACGACTCTTTCCCAGATGATCAATTGTTAGCCATAGAAAGATTGGATGCACCATGGTCTGCGGACTTCATCAACTACATAGTGTGTGGAGTTTTGCCTCTAGATCTGAGCTATCAACAGAAAAAGAAGTTCTTTGCTGACTTGAAGTACTATTTTTGGGATGAACCGTTTCTGTACAAACGGTGTGTTGATGGGATGTTTAGAAGGTGCGTTCCTGAAGATGAGGTTACAAGTATTCTCCATCATTATCATTCATCTTCCTACAGGAGACATGCAAGTACTTCAAAGACAGCTGTAAAAGTTCTACAATCAGGTTTCTATTGGCCGAGTCTTTTCCGGGATGCAAGACAGTTTGTGATATCTTATGATAGTTGTCAGAGGACCGATAATATTTCAAAGCGACATGAGATGCCTTTACACTCCATCTTTGAAATTGAGGTCTTTGATGTGTGGGGGATAGATTTCATGGGACCGTTTTCGTCATCGTGTAACAACAAGTTCATCTTAGTGGTGGTGGACTACGTCTCCAAATGGGTAGAAGCGATAGCATCCCCCACCAACGATGCTAAAGTTATTGTGAAACTATTCAAGAACTTTATTTTTCTAAGATTTGGGGTGCCACGGACGGTAATCAGTGATGGAGGTTCATACTTTATTGAAAGAAAATTCGAAGCTCTCTTAAGACAATATGGGGTCACTCATAAGGTTGCCACGCCATACCATCCTCAAACTAGCGGTCAAGTGGAGGGTTTCGAATCGAGAAATCAAGAGTATCTTGGAGAAAACAGTTAATCGTTCGAGAAAGGACTGGTCTATGAAACTCACGGATGCCTTATGGGCTTATCGAACTGCCTACAAAACACCCATAGGTATGACACCGTTCAAATTGGTATATGGAAAATCGTGTCACCTCCTAATTGAGTTAGAGCACAAGGCATATTGGGCTATCAAACTCCTAAATTTTGATATGAAGACCGCAGGTGAGAAAAGAAAGCTTCAACTTCATGAGCTAGATGAGCTACGTTTGGATTCGTATGAGAATGCTCGCATTTATAAAGAAAGGACTAAACGATGGCACGATAAGAATATTCTTCGAAGAGAGTTTAATCAAGGAGATATGGTGCTACTTTTCAACTCTCGTTTGAAGCTTTTTCTGGGCAAACTCAAATCTAGGTGGTCCAGACCGTTTCAAGTCCGTGAGGTTTTTCCTAGTGGAGTTGTTGAAGTCTGGTGTGAAACAACGGGATCTTTCAAGGTGAATGGGCAACGATTGAAGCACTACATTGTAGGTGAACAAAACGAGAGAGGGGTCACGTATACCCTTTCAGATCCCCCTTCATCAGAGAATTAAAAGAAAAAGGGGTTGAGCTCATGACCATAAACGAGCGCTTCTTGGGAGGCAACCTAAGTTTTCATCCACTTTATTTATCTTATTTTATTTCATTTTAATTTTATTTTATTTTTATTTTTTTAGGCAATTGGATCGGCACAAATTTAACTTATAACATTTTCAATCATGCAGGTGAGAAGAAGGTAGAACAATTCATTCAAAAAAAAAAAACTGCAGGGAAAGGAGTTAAAAATGGAGTGGCAGAGCCTACCACACCCAGGGGTGGTGTACGCCACACCCATGGTTCGCTGCAGGGAAAGCTGGACATTAATTCCAGAGCCTGCCACACCCGTTCGCCACACCCACAGTCCGCCACACCCCTGGTTCACAGAAATTTTTTTTCCAGACTCTACCACACCCGTCCACCACACCTGTGGTTTGCTGGGTTAAAAAGAAAAAAAAAACGGAAAAATCCCTCAAAAAGACCCCACCCCTCTTCTTCGACCTAACCAACCCAAATCACCGCCGCCCCAATACTTCATCCCCTCCGACCACATCGTCCACCACCCTAATCCTTCGTTCACAACACCGCAACGCCGACCAGCCGCTCTGTCCCCTCTCCGACCGCATCTCCAATCGGATCTATGACCGTCGCTACCCTCAAGCTAAGCCCAGCCGTCGCTGTTTTCATCCCTCTCCTCTAATCTAGCGATCATTGCCAGCACAGCACCACCATCGCCGGCCATCTCCGCCGCTCACCACGAACACCAAAACCCATACCCTTCTCTGTCATAATCCACACCGCCACCGTCTTCCTCCCATCTTCGGTCACACCTCTCCGACCGGATCCCCGACCATCGACCGCATCCACCTCCTCAGCAATCACCTCTGACCGACATCTCCCTCAAACCAACACCCGATCCCCTAAACTCCGTCAGCACATCCCACGGCCGGCTCTTATCAAACGCTGTCGACCATCTTCACACCGCCGCTCCTCACCACGCAGGCTGTTGACCATATCGCCGGCGTCCCTCTATTTCCTCAGATCAATGCCAAGCGGCCACTCAAGTCACCCCACCCCAGTTTCGATTTCGGCGATCCTGCTGTCAATTCCTATTCAAGAGCCTACATGGGACCTAAGCGCGGACGGCCTAGCCAGGGAGCCTCAAGTTCTAAGTCGTGATGATACAAAGGTAACTCTCCCCCTCCCTAAAATCCTCATGGTATAGAATTTGTCAATGAACAGCAACAAAATAGGTATAATACACTAGTTAAGCGGGGAATTTTGAGTACCCACTACTTAGATGATAATTGTTTGCGTAAATTAGGACTATGGGATGATGTTTCGTACCTCCTACGACGGGTTGGTTGGTTAAATTTTGTAGAGGCTAAACATCCCACGTACGAGCGTATTACTCTCGAATTTTTGAGCTCTCTTGATGCTATTTTATTTAATGGTGAGGGCGTAAAGGAAGGGAAAATCACTTTCAGGCTATTTAACCAGTCTCACACACTTACATTAGCACAATTAAATCAGATATTTGGTTTTCCGGAGGGTGGGGCTAGAATTGTTCCTAAAAATTTTAACTTGACCCCCTTTTGGATTTCTATCGCATGCTCTACCACTCAAAGAACCTATGATCCCTCTTTGTCACGAGCCTCTGCTATTTATAACCCATGCTTTAGATATTTACAGAGGTTCATGGCTTTCACCATTTTTGGTCAGGGTGAGAGTGATGGAGTCATGTGTCAGAGAGAGCTCTACCTTTTATGTGCTATGGTTGAGGGACATAAGGTTGACACAGGAGCTTTTATGATTCATCATATGTGTCGTGCAGCAAGAGCAACGAGTGGAAAAATTATGTTAGGTGGCTTGATTACCACTTTAGCTTACAGGATGGGTTTAGGAGAGCTTGTAGAACGGCTTCATCCATTAAGTCCTTGTGCGTCCATTAACCTAGATGCTTGTCTTCATATGAAATTGATTAGTAATAAGGGCAATAGGTTATGGTTATGTTTGCAGGACAATTATCTCTTCCCACTACCTAATCCTGTTCGCACAACCATCCATGATCGCACCAATTGGTGCTACCTCACATCTGATTTTCTGAATTGTGATGGTCATAAGGTTGTACCAGCTGAGGATGCTGACACGGTACCCGCGATCCCTATTCAGACTGAGCCTATCAGGGGAACTAACTCTTTCCATCAACTCGATCAGCAGAATTATCAGCTATTCATATTTCTCTTGCCTCTCTTACTAACCGTGTAGGTACCATCGAGCAAGAGAAACAACGTCAAGGACAACTACTGGACTCTATACACTACATGATGCAGTCTTTTCACGAGCGGCAGCTCCGACAGGATGCCTCCGTGCCGCCTCCTTCTAACCAGTGAGTTGGTATGTCCTCTGTACCCTTGCACTAATTTTTATCTTATTATATTAAGGACAATCTAGATCTTAAGCTTGGGGGTGTGGGTTGTTCATTCATTGGTTGCATGTCTATAATTGCCTATTTTTCTTTTATTTTAGTTTTTCTTTTGCTTTGTTTCTTCATAAAAAAAACAAAAACAAAATAGGGAAATAGTCTCCTGATGATGACATGAATCATTAGCCTTTATCAATCATTGAACTAGATAAATGCTCATTAATTGGGACTTGACAACTTCTTAAACCACCTCTCAACTTATTATCAAAGAATTTTGATTGCAAGTTAACAATACGGGAGAATCAAACTTGAATGTTCTTTGTCTTATAGGATTTAACATTTATGTGGCTAGCATCATTACTATTACTCTATTAAGACAAGAGGGGAATTAAATTTGGTAGACAAATAAAACCGATGAGATCTTGAGCCTGAGATTGGATGCATTACATAACCAATCATTATTTTCTTTTCTTGTGTGATATTCTCCAATGGTGTAGGATACTAGACCTTGCATTGAATCTCTTCAAGGCCATATATAACTTTTGTATGCATAAAACGTGATTGAGGCACATTTTTGTTTATAGTCCACATTAGCCAAATAGCCTACCATGCACTATTGTTTCCTTTGATTAGCCCCCTTGATCCTATGAGCCTAATTTTTGTTGATTAAACCCACATATGTAACCTTCAAAATCCGATTTTATTCCTTACCCATTGCCTAAGCTAGTGGAGCACATTTTATGATACAATGGGCTATATGAGTAATGTGGTGTAAGCTTGGGGGTGTGAAAGTAGGCATTTGCTTCCCTTTTCATAATTTTTTCGAAAAAAAGAGAAAAAAAAAACTAATTCGAAAAAAAATGAATAAAGTGTCCTCTTTATGGTGTATGTAATTGCGGGTGTCGAAAGAATTTATTATGGCATACTAAAAGGAGTAGTTAGAAGAAGTTCTTTAATAGACGATGGAGTTTGTGTAGATGTCATTGATCTTACTTTGAGATATAATCTTTTGCAATCATAGCTCCACTAGTGATAGGCTTTCAACCAATCCTAAATATCTATCCTACCCTTTTGACCCTAGCCCTATTACAACCAAATAAAAGACCTCATGATTTTGTTGCATGCATTAGTTTTCGAAGTGGTGGAGAATTGATATGAAATGCAAGCTTATGGATTGAATACATCCATTCGGAAGAATTTTGAGAGATACAATCACATCCTTAAACACATGAGAGATTGAGAGTCCACTTATCCTAAAGTGAGGTCTACCAATTTAACTACCTGAAGGTCTTAATTTTAGTAATTCGGGATTGAAGCTAGTTACATGAATTTCTTTTTTTCTACTTTGACTTGAGAATTGGATAGGATGGCTATCCTTGACTTGTGACGCTTATGATCGTAAATAAATTTTGAAATGTGATTGTAGGCATCAAAAATTGCCTATATGTCTCCACGAACAGCTCGAAGCTAAGAGAAGATGATGAATGTCACTATCCAAGTTATAGAAACTTGATTGACGTCGACAAATGCCTAAAGTGGATCGATGAACTACGTGGAGTAACGAAATTTCAGAATAACAAGGATACGAACTGATCGGGAACCTCATGTCATTCACAAACGGTGAAATACCCTTCGTGTCTCATTTATTCCACAGATGATCTAATTATTGGGTCTTATAGAACTCCTCGTCGGCTTTCCAACTCACTTTGAATCGCTCAAATCTGAGTTCGGATGAAAAAGTTACGGCGGAAACGGACAAATATGCAAAACGGAACGTCTCAGCCATGGCCGAGGTGTCTCGGACCTTGTAGAGCTATTTTGACCATGATACATTTTGTATCTAAAGAAACTCAAAACATGAAAGTTGTATATCTCTTTGTCATATTTCCAATACATCTTGGATCAGGTCATTTGAAGATCATATGAGAAAGCTATGATCAAAATACCAGAGACACTCACAAGTGTCTGGGCCTGGCCGAGCCACCCAAAAGTGTCTCGGACCTTGTGGAGCTGTTTTGACCATGATCCGTTTCATATCTAAAGAAACTCAAAACATGAAAGTTGTAGATCTCTTTGTCAGATTTCCAATGCAGCTTGGATTAGATTATTTGGAAATCATATGAGAATGTTATAATCAAAATACCCGATATACTCACAAGTGTCTCGGCCTGGCCGAGCCACCTGGCCGAGCCACCCAAAGGTGTCTTGAACCTTGTTGAGCTATTTTGACTATGATCCGATTTGAATCTAAAGACACTCAAAACATAAAAGTTGTAGATCTATTTGTTAATTTTCCAATGCAGCTTGGATCAGGTCATTTGGAGATCATATGAGAAAGTTATGATCAAAATACCCGAGATACTCACAAGTGTCTCGGCCTGGCCGAGCCACCCAGATCTTGGCCCAGATCTGAGCCCAGATCTAGATTAAGATGCCTATAAATAGACTTGAGGGCTCATTGTTTAGAAGGTTGGAC
>BQKN01063250.1:0-31619 GCA_022839385.1 Asparagus kiusianus
TTATAATATACTTTGCATTAATTTTAATAGAACACTATTCACCCCCCCTCTAGTGTTCAAGTGTATCTATTTCAGATCCTACATTTGGTATCAGAGCAAGGTGAAAGATGGCATCAACAAATACATCACAATTCAAAGAAGGTCATTCTACAAATCGTTCACCAATGTTTGATGGATTGAACTATAACTATTGGAAGTGTCGAATGAAGATTTACCTTCAATCAATTGGCTACGAACTTTGGAGCATTGTGGAAACAAAATATGAGAAGCCAACCACTCCTTTCACGGAATGGACTACATCTCAAAGGAACAATGCAAACTTGGGTTCTAAAGCAATGAATGTCTTATTTTGTGCTCTTGACAAGAATGAGTTCAATAGGGTGTCAATGGCCACATCCGCATATGATATTTGGCACACACTCGAGGTAACTCATGAAGGTACAAGTAATGTTAAAGATACTAACAATAATTTTATTTGTTATGATTGCAATAAGGCAGGACATATGAAGAATGATTGTCCCCTTCTAAAATCAAAGCCAAAGTCTACAAAATTCAACAAGAAAAGGAAGGGTTTGGTGGCTACATGGGATGATAGTGATGATTCGTCTTCGGATGAAGAAATCAAAGAAAAAGAAAGCGCTCATATGTGTTTTATGACACAAGATGAAGTAAGTGACAATGAAGAGCTTTTAGATGCTTTCAATGAATTATATGAAACATTTTTGAGAATAAAGGCTTCACATAATTTTCTTAAAGGTGAAAATAAAAGATTACTTGAAGAAATTTCTAATTTTAATTCTTCTACTATTTCTTATTCTCAAGTAATTGAATTGAAAGAGGAAAATAAATCATTGCTTAAAGAAAATCATATTTTGACTAATGAGAATGTTTATCTAAAATCAGAATGCAATGATTTAAAAATTCGCATTAATGTTTTAGATAAAGATATTTCTTCTATTAAATTAAAATATGATGATATATGTTTGAATGTTAGTAAATTCAATAAAAGTAAAGAGAATTTGAATAATTTGCCCTTATTTCAAAAATCTTCAAACAATCATTTTGGCATTGAATTTGTTCCTAAGTATTTTACAAAGAATAATTATGTTTTTAAAAATAATAATAAGAATATTCATGCTAAACAAAATAAGTATATATGGATTCCTAAGAATTTGAATATTCATGATAGGAATGATTATATTTCATCTTATATGCATAAAGTTTACAATTTAAAGAATTACACTTATGTTAATAAATGAAAACCAAATTCCAAGTGGATTTGGATTCCTAACGGCTAATCCTAATGATCTAATATAAAAGGGTACCAAAGTACTTAATATTTTTATTAAGGTACCCGGGAAAAGAAAATTTTAACTAGAATTATGTTTATTTCTTTTTGTTAATGACAAAGGGGGAGTTATATAGAAAATTTTAAATTTTAATTTTAATTTTTACTAATGCTTTGATGCAGGGGGAGTAAAAGATTTTATTTAATGATTTTATGCAGGGGGATTAAAATTTTTTATATCTTAATAACATATATTTGTCATCATCAAAAAGGGGGAGAATGTTAGGAATCTTGACCCCAAGATTAGTTTATTTTGATGATAACAAATATTATATGTTGTGTGTATTATGTGCTTACATTTGTTTTGCAGTATCAGAGCTATATCAACAATTATATTCAAAGAGATACTCAAGACATAGATGAGTTCAAGGCAAAATGAAACAAAGAAGAAGATATACTTTATTGTCAAAATGTAATTTTATATTTTCTTTGCTTAGAAATTTGTACAAGCCTTGATCACTCATACACATGCACACACATAGTGTTAGAATATACTAACACATGCTTAGTATGTTGGTTAACAATAGAAATCCCCTATGTTAGCCATTAGAGTTTATAAATATTGAGTGAGTCTTAAAACATATCATTTATACCCCTTATAAATTAGAATCTGGAAAAACTCAAAAGATCAAAGTTTTAGGTCTCTTCAAGAGCTTTCCAACAAATCTTAAATCACCTCATTCCGATATCGGATGAGAAAGTTACGGTCAAAATACTAAAAAGAAAATTCCAGAATCTGTGAGTTTACAGTGTAGTCGACTACTGTGCCTTGTAGTCGACTACTAAGCAATTTTCTAACTTCACAGAGTCTGTTTAGACTCAGTGTAGTCGACTACTATGACTTGTAGTCAACTACAGATGCAGTTTTTTTAGATTCTAGGTTTTGAATAAGTGTCTGTTTATAGTCGTTTTGTGGACGTTAATTGAGTTTAAAATTATGTCATTTCAGAGGCTATAAATAGGTTTAAACATCAGAAAACAAGCACCAAGTTTTGCACTTATAAGATTCACATATTGTGCAAATTAACTCTCTAAACTTTCAGTTTTTCAATCTGTTTTTCTATAAAAGAGAGTTTCTGATATTGCATTTGTTCCTATCATTCTTAAAGCTTGTTTAGGCAATATTCAGAGAGTTAAAAAGATTGATAAGCCATTGTTACACGTTCACATCCACATCAAGGCTTATAGGATTGGAATTGTACATTGCTTCAAAGAAAGGTTCTCTCGGTTTATGAGAGGCCATTGTTACACGTTCACATCCACATCAAGGCTTATAGGATTGGAATTGTACATTGCTTCAAAGAAAGGTTCTCTCGGTTTATGAGAGGGGTTAATCTCTTGGTCTAGAGGTCGGTTTACAATTGGCATGGTCTTGTCAATTGGGTTTGCAATTTGCATGGTCTTGCAAATTGGTCAGGTTTGCTTTTGATTTTGTAAGGTTTCAAAATCATAGTGGAAACTCTCAAGCGGGATTTGCTTGGGGACTGGATGTACACCGGGGAGGTGGAACCAGTATACATGCTTGTGTTTGTGATGTTCATTTTCTGAGATTGCCATTCTTTCTTTGTAATTTATAATCTACTTTGCATAAATTTTAAAAGAATACTATTCACCCCCTCTAGTGTTTTAGTGTATCTATTTCAGATCCTACAAAATTAACTCGACCTTCTAGTTCTGACCCCCTTATATCACATCGTCTAACCCGGTTGTGATCGAGAATGATTAGACAAAAGGACTATCAGAGGATGAATAGAGGGCTATCCTCGGAGGATGAAGTATCAGATGCTAACTCTGCAGTCGCTTCTAAAAAAACGGTATGCAGCCCAGGATAATCCCGTGAAGTGTTTATGATTAACACCAAAGAAGTAGCCAAAATGGTTAAGGATGCTCTAGCCAAGCAGAAAGAGAGCTTCAAGTTCGAAATGAAAATAACTATGATGCAGATGAGAGAAGAGCATGACCAATAGATCCGAGCATTGTCGAATCAGATAGGTGAATCCAGTCGTCGTAACAATGTTAGCCAAGCAGCTAGCGATTCAGATGTGGATGAACACCTTAATGCTGATAACCCTCCCGTTGATCAGAACACTGGGGGGTGGCCCCACTAAAAATAACGATGCTGGGGGTGGTCCCACTAAAGATGATAATATCGGAGGTTGTTGCTTTGTTCCTCTCAGAAATCTTCCAAAGCATGATACATACGAGGAAAAAAAGATGTAGGACCTCGAGAGCAAAATCAACACTCTGATGTCTGCTTGAGAGGTGAAGAAGACCGGTATTCCGTGTCCTTACCTAAGAGAGTGGGAGTCGATCCCGTACCTAGCAAAGTTCAACCTGATCAACTTCACGCCGTTCAACAGAAAAGGCTCGCCCACTCAACATCTGATCTACTTCAAGTTCCACTTGCGTATGATTTCCGGCAATGAAGCCTTAATGGTTTGGTCATTCGTGGGCACCCTTCGCGGGGATGCCTTCGATTGGTACCGTCGTCTCAAGCCTAGAAGCGTTAATAGCTAGGAGGACATGGAAAGCTCATTTCTCGGTAACTTCTTTGATGATGACATCGAGATATCAATCAGGACACTCTTTAAGGAGAAACAGGAAGATGAACAGACGATCGACGACTTCATCAAGCGCTTCCGAAATAAGACGATGAATTGTCGAGACCCAGTCACATAGGACTTCATCCTCCAAACCTATCATAATAACCTATCCATTGATATTTTAGAAGTCATGAGAGTAGCATCATCCAACACCTGGAAAGAGTTGAAGGTTTGCAGAGAGCAGGCCGAACACTTTCTCAGAAGGAAGAAGGTCGAGAGGAGCCAACCGATGGCTAACCCTCTGAACTCGAACCTCGCCTCCCGTGGTAAAGGGAAGATATCTGCAGCAGTTGTTGATGTTAATCAGACGTCACAGCAGCAATCCTGAGGACAGCAAAAGAATTCGGGTCCGAGACTCCAAAAAGAGTACTCCTTCAAAGACGAAGATGTTCCGGCCATTTTCGAATCCCTCATTGAAAACAATAAGATCAAGCTGCCACCTATCACAAATCAGGAGGAAGCTGATAATACTTTAGATCCAAAGTACTGTGTGTACCACAGGAGGATCCTTTATTCCACTAAGGCGTGCTTTACTCTTAAGAACAATATTCAAGCCTTGGTTGACGCTGGTGTCATAACGGTAAAACAAGCCGAATGATAACGACGAACACTCCGAGGTGTACATGAGTATAAACTGATTCTCCACACTCCAACTAGTGCACGAGTCTAAACTGCTCCTTATTACTCTAATGTCTCAAGAGCCTAAACTATGTACACTTCGAGGAGTACATGAGTATAAACTACTTCTCAATCCTCCGATGAGTATAAGAGGTTAAACTGCTTCTCTTTGATGGGAAGTTCCTAGAGAATTTTATACATAATATTCTTAAGGATAACCCGATCAAGCAACTGACTACAATATTAGACCCAGTTTTGTAAAGAAAGCTGGGGGTGGATAATCCATATAATAAGAAGTTCCTGGAAGAATGCTATATGGTGTATTCTTAAGCATAGCCTGATCACTACAAAAAAAATGATGAATAAGAAACTCCCACTTGGACTCTGAATGCTTCCAAGAGCGAAACACATTCAATTGTCGGGATCAATTTCACCAACTTCCAAGTACTCTTTTACTAAAACAAGATTTGATCACTTCGTTGGATCAATCTTCCCTCACAAAAAAACTCCCACTGTGATTTGTACTCCCACTCCCATAATATTTTAACATTATAACTCCCAAAATCCGTGCTTCATAAGCATGGAGAATTTTATCCCGAAACCTAAGTAGAGATAAGTTAACGCCTAATACGCGTTGTCGGTTTAGTCTTTCACCGAGTGAAGAAGACACCAGAATCCAAATCTAGAGAATTTTGTCCCGAAGCCTAAGTAGGGATAAGTCAGTGCCTAACATGCGTTACTGGTTAGTCCTTGATCATAAAAATGACAAAAGCCCACATATTCGATATTGTGACAGGTTGTTATTAATAACACCATAATCCATGCCTTACACGTACGAGTAACTTTATCCCGAAGCCTAAGTAGGGATAAATCAATACCTAACACGCATTGTCAGTTTAGTCTTTCACCGAGTGAAGAAGACACCAGAATCCAAATCTTAGGAATTTTATCCCGAAGCCTAGGTAGAGATAAGTCATCGCCTAACACGTGTTGCCGGTTAGTCCTTGACCGTAAAAATGACAAAAGCCCACATATTCGATATTGTGGCAGGCCGTTATTAATAACGCCAAAATCCGTGCCTTACACGTATGGGGAACTTTATCTCGACTCCTAAATAGAGATAAGCCTACGCCTAAAACGTGTTGCAGGTTTAGTCTTTCGCCGAGTGAAAAAGACACAAGAATCCAAGTCTGGGAACTTTTATCCCGAATCCTAAGAAGGGATAAGTCAGCGCCTAACACGTATTGTCGGGTAGTCTATTCCCGTAAGAAAGACAAAGTCTATGTATTCAATATCATAGCACTAAAAGAGTTAACTCTTTTAGCATAACGTTACATGCAGCACAGACTTAAACAATCTGCATGATAGCTTAACTTAAACGGTAGTCGGTAAAACCTAATCAAACCCGTTGATGGCTGAGGGTTTGCTAAAAATCCTATAAATATGAAAGTCATTGACGCACCAGCTCTATTAGTTGGTTTCGTGACTTAAGGATCCAACAACTACAGGATAAAATCCATACATACAGATAAATCAGCTTTAACAGTTGGTCTTACAGCCCTAACATTTGGGACCGCCACACTCCGATGAGTATAAGAGTCTAAACTGTATCTCCTTGAACCTCTAATAGGTACACAAGGTTAAATTGATTCCCACAACTCACAGGAGTACACGAGTATAAACTGGTTCTCCCCGCTCCAACATCTTAAGAGCCTAAACTGTGTACACTATATGAGGTCAACGTAGGTCAACACCACTCAACACGTAATCCTAGGTCAACACCGGTCAATGTGTTGCGATGAAGGTCAATGTCGGTCAACACGTAGCCTTCGATCAATCCCAAAGTTCATTCAAAGTCAACTCAACAACACGAGCTAAAACTAACTCATCAGTTTCGATTCGAGACTTCGACAACGGCCAGACGATAAACGTAGCACCAGAGGAATTTTAGCTATTCGTCAAAATATTAAATAGACTAAAAATTAAAGAAGTTAAAAATTGAAGCCAACTACAGGTCCTTTGGCACCGACTGAAGGTGGAGCCTATCACATCTAAAGTATTTTAGATTCCTCTATAAAGAAATAAAGCTGAAACACTTTGGAGAGGGTATCTATAGGCGTCTAAAAATGCCTATAGGTTCCCGTATATAGATCGAGATGAAGAGGAGATGATAAACGTTATCATCCAAGTCAAGGAGGTTTATTCGAGTGGCCCGCGTGCTCACTGATCATCGCCAAGTAGCCCGCACAATCATCAGCCATCAGAATGGCAAAACAACTGGCCCGTGTACTTACCGGCCACCTCCAAGTAGCCCGCACACTCGTCAGGTAGCTCCAAGTGGTCCGCATACTCATAGGCCACCAAAATAGCGAACCAAGTAACACGTGTGCTCACCGGCCACCTCCAAGTGGTCTGCGCACTCGTCAACCAACTCCAAGTGGTCCGTACGCTCATCGGCCACCAGAATGAAAAAACGACTGACCCGTGCGCTTACCGACCACCTTCAAGTGGCCCCCGCACTCGTCAGCCAGCTCCAAGTGGCCGGCATGCTCACCGGCCACCTCCAAGTGGTCCGTACGCTCATCGATCACCAAAACGACGAACCAAGTGACCCGTGCGCTCACCGGCCACCTCCAAGTGGTCCACACACTCGACAACTAGCTCCAAGTGGCCTGTACGCTCATCAGCCACCTCTATGTTATTAAAACACATAAAACGAATTGGTGAAGCGTACAAGTCAACGAAACGATGAAATACGTGTAACGACATAACAAGTCAAAACCTGAAAAATCAGAACAGCCGCTGGCGACCGAGTCATACAAAATCGAACTCGTCCAGAGCCTGTGGCTCGGCCTAGGGCCGAGCCACCAGAGGATGACTCATGCGGATTTTATCCTAAAATATGTTTTGGCAGTTTTTGATGAGTTTTCACGGGATTTTTTCTGTTCTGGAGGTTCCTAACTACCTAGATATCATCTCCAAACATGGTTATACGGTTATCAACTGAATATAAGGCTGAATCCATCATTCTTTTAAAAAAACCCTAACCGAAGCCTATAAATACAAGCTTATGGGCTCATTTCTCAAGGACGAAAAAAATAATCAAGAGGGGGATGTGCTGCTGATTTTGTGAGTGCATAGCCACAAATTTTAGAGAGGGTTAGCTAGATCTCGGCGATCTTCTGTGCATAAAGAGTGGATTTCGAGAGATCTGAGACCCTTACTCCTTTTCCTCTGGATCAAGCTTGGTCTTGATCTCGAGAAGAGTCGTAATATCGCTTGGTCAGGATTACCACTTCTGTAATTACTTCTTTCATGAAGTAGGAGCTTTGATCAACTTTTTTTGTTAATCGGATCTGATCCACAACGATCCACGGACTAACGCGTCCCCAGCACAGGCAAAGTTCTCATGCAAACAACAGGAGATAAACTGCTATTGTGTACAGTTTGACAAGAGTTGTGATTTTTTATTTTTATTGTATAAGTTGATCTTATAGAAAGATTGACTTTTCTTTTTTTAAACTTATAATCGATAAATGGTTGTAATGAGTTCGTTGGCAATAAAATCAACTTTTGACACAAACAATAATAATTTGGCCCTTGTGAAAGGAGGCCTTAGACTTGTATTTATAGGGCAGCGGATGGGGGTATTTGGATAAGAATGAATGATTTGACCCTATCTTTAGTTTATAATGGTCTAACTATGTTTATGGATGATATTCAAGCAGTTGAGACATTCAGGAACAAACAAATCCCGAGAAAACAACAAAAGTCCGTCAAGAACGCGTTTGAGGATCAAGACTGTGCGACAGGTTTTGCTGACCCGTGGAGGATGTGGGTCAACCGTGGCTGACCCGTAGGGGGTACAGGTCAGCCATGGCTGACCCGTGCTGGCGCGGGTCAGCTGCCACTGCCCTGCGTTGGTGTAGAAAATTTGTCCTTAGCTGAACTCTGTGGCACTTTGCGATTGTAGGCGTATAAAATTGCCTATAGGTCCCTTAGCACAGCTCGACACGGTGATTCGACAAACCAACGAACCATCGAGTGATGAGGCTACGATGCCGACGAATCGTATGCGAGCAACGGAATGCATCCATTCGCGTGCGGAATCAAGCCAACGGTTCGGGGAGTCAACGAGTCATCCAAACAAGAGCGAACTCGGATGAATCACGATCGAATCAAGACCAGTTTTGGATTCGAATTCAGAAGCGGGTCTACTGCCAAATCAGGTCAACGAATCGAATCCGAACCAATCAACCACAGAACCGGAAAATGGGCATAAAGAGGAAAAACGACAAACACCTAGAGGGGCTCGGCCGAAACCGAACCACCCTAGGTGGTGGCTCGGCCACTTGTGGCCGAGCCACCTCAGCCCAGATCTGTGCCTAGGCACAGATCTGGGTGCCTATAAATAGGGCAAGGGTGTTTCATTTTCAAGGGTTGGATTTTGGAGGAGGCGAAGCCCTGCAGAACTGAAGACTCAGATCTAAAAAAGATTCAATCTTTGGGGGCTCGAAGACTTGCTCATCCGGATCTGGTGCTCGACGATCGTCAACGCCAAATAAGGCAGGAGTTCGAGAGGACCGGATCTCAGATTTACGTCGTTATACTCTGGATCAAAGCTTGGTCTTTGATCCCGAGATTTGAGCGATTGTTTCCTTGGTGAAACAATCCCTCCGGCTATTATTTCCTTGGTAAAATAATACCCGTTATACTGCGTAGATCCGACCAGATCTAGATCTCACGGTGGTCCACGGATAAACCCCGGCGCAGGCAAACAACCCACGCAAGTGAGCGACCGCAAAACAGGAGCTCACGATTTGTTCGACAAACAAGGAAACAAATTTGTAATTTTCATTTCTTTTTATTTGATTTTCGTTGTAACCGGATCTTATAAAAAGACCAGATCTTTATAATCGATAAACTGTTACAAGAGTGTACAATGGAATCAATGATGAAAGCTACAATTTTTCCCGCGAACAGCGATTTTTCGTCACTTGTATTTTTCTGCCGTTTTATGTATCTAGTCATCCTGTTAACTTGTACACTTTACTAACTTGCTTCATGTGCTCGTTAGCTTCTTTATGGTACTTGGAGCTGACTGACAAACACGATGGGCACTTAGAGCTGACCGACAAGCGCGGCGGGCACTTGGAACTGGCCAACAAGCCGCGAGCCACTCGGATAATCCTCTTTAACTCGGATGATGACGTTCATCATCTTCTCTTCATCTTGAGCTACGTACGGACATCTATAGGCATTTTAGATGCTTATACTGTTGAGGATGATAGTCAATATATCAATCTTGATGTCCCTAATTATTTGATTTGTACTTCTGATTTTCAGTTGAAATATCCTTGCATTGTGTTCTCTCCATATGTTATAGACAGCTGCCGAAAATGTCATTCTCCTCACTTTCAGTTTGAAGCATTTCCCCTTCAACCTATTGTTGTACCAATTAAATAACAAATTCCAATCACAAGCTCTCCAATTATATTGGAGCCAGCCCATGATACCGTTCTAAACTTCATTGGAGAAACCGCATTCAAAAAATAAATGATTTCAGGACTCCAAACTTGCACCATCACATAAAGAGTAATGACCAGATTGGATAACCCCCCTCCTGGGCAGTCTATCTTTTGTAAGAAGCTTATCTTAAACAATTAGCTACAGTATAAAAGAGTGTTTTGGACAATTTAACCTTTCCCAGACAGTGTCGAACAATTGCACATTGTTTGTTGTTTGATATAGTCTTGAATGTAGCTTTGAGAGATGAATTTTGGAGTCCTTGAAACAAGAAATGATATGTTGCTTCAAGTTTTCAACTCCACAAAGGCTCACTGCCTTATCTCTAACTTTTAATAATTGTTTCATAGCCAAGAGTCACTATATTTCACATTCACTTGCCAAATGTTACTATTTTTTAGATAAGTTCCATGAATCCATTTGATCTACAAAGGCTCTTTATCAGAATGAACATACCAAATTGTTCTCAAGGCAGAGGCCATGTTCCATTTAGCAGCAGAAAAATTCTCAATCCACCATATTTTTCCCCTTACACACTTTGTCCTAGGAAACAAGAGGAGTCTTGAAATTTTGCTCTATTTTGCCCTATAGAAAATCCCTACACATATCATCAATCTTTTGAAGAACCTTGACTGGCAACATATAACTAGTAGTCCAAAATATTTGACCTAAAATAACAATCTTGATGATATGAAGCCTGTCAGCATATGATAAATTCCTATGCTTCAACCAGAGTTGAAATTGACCTGAAATTTTCTTGAAAAGTGGACTGCAATCCATGTAAGATAGTATTTTGGTAATTAGAGATAAACCAAGATATTTAATTGGCGTGACACCTTCAGGGAAGCCAAGATGATTATAGATTACAGTTTTAATAGTTTTCTCAACCCCCCATAGTAAATGAAACATTTAGCAAGATTAGCTTCAAGTCCAGAAGTATCACCAAAGTTACTGACATATTTGTAGAGCTTGAGAACTGAAAAGAGATCATATTTACTAAATAACAGGAGGTCGTCAGCAAAAATCAGATGGGAGATCTTTAGCTTGCCACATTTTGGATCGAACTTGAAGTTTCTACCATACTTCAACATACTCAATTCTCTAGTAAGATATTCCATGCCAATAATAAACAAGTAGGAGGAGAGAGGATCTCCCTGCCTTAAACCTCTTGCCCCTTTGAAGTAACCATGAAGTGAACCATTAAGAGAAATAGAATATTTTGGTGAAGAAATGCAGCTCATAATCCATACAGTAAACACATTTGGGAAACCCAACCCTCTGAGCATATTTTCCAGAAATTCTCAGTTGATAGTATCAAATACCTTCCTGATGTCAATATTTATTATAGCTCTTGGAGATAAATGCTCACGGCCATAATTTTTAACCAACTCATGATCTAATAAGATGTTGTTTGATATTTGCCTTTGGCACTTTGTGCTTCACTAATAAGAAACCCCATGACAGACTGAACTCTATTCGCTAGAATTTAAGAGATAAACTTGTATATACAATTACAACATGAAATTGGTTTAAAATCAGCAGAGGTTTTAGGGCATTGTACCTTTGGAATGAGAGTTATAGAAGTGGAGTTGACCACACCTAATATTTTTCCAGTTTTAAAAAACTCCTTTATAGCTTTTGTGATTTCCTCACCTATAACAGACCATGAAGACTTGTAGAAAGAAACACTGAAGCCATCTGGCCCAGGGGACTTATCATCAAGCATAGAAAATATAGCACTCCTGATCTCTTCTGTTGTAACTGGTCTTGATAAATTCCTGGCTTGATTCTCATTTAAGCAGGGGCCACTTTGAATAATACCAATATCAGGAGTAGTTATAGCACCAGATGTACCCAACAAGTTCTTATAGTAAGAAACTAACTCCTTAACAATCTCCTCATTAATGATTCTATTTCCAATGTTATCATATAACACCATAACTCTATTCTGGTGCCTGTTGTTCTTGATGACAGAGTGAAAGAACTTGGTGCATCTGTCCCGCTGTAAATACTAATTAATTCTAGCTTTTTGTTGGAAGAAAGATAATTCACAATCCAAGAGTTTGTTACAAGAAATATTACACTCTTTTTCCCGACTAATGAAAGAAGCATTGAGAGGGTCAGATTGGAGAACCTTTTAAGCATTTTCCAAATCCAGTTTTGCTCTTAGGACCTGCTAATTGATATTATTGAAATGTCTTCTATTGAGCTCTTTCACTGCATTTCTCAGAAGTTTTAGTTTGGAATAAGCTGAAAACATAGTGTAACCATGAACAGGAGTTTGCCAAACAGAAGAGATTGTAGGTATATAATTTTCATGCTTTTTCCACATCTTGAAAAATTTGAAAGGCTTTTTACCCTGCACATAATCATCATAAATTGAAACAAGTACAGGAGAATGATCAGAAAAACTAGGAAGTAAAAACTCCACATGACTTCAATTATATCCAAGAATCCGGTGCCTATCCACTATAGGGGGTATTTTTGGCTTCATTCACTAATGCTCTATGTAGGCGTCTAAAAATACCTATAGGTTCCTGCATGCAGCTCGAGACAAAAATAAGACGATAAACATCATTATCCAAGTCGAGGAGGTTTATTCGAGTGGCCTGCTTGCTCACCAGCCATCATCAAGTGGCCCACATGCTCATCGGCCACAAAAATGGCAAAGCAAGTGACCCGTGCGCTCACCGTCCACCTCCAAGTGGCCCACACACTCGTCAACCAGCTCCAAGTGGCTCGCATGCTCGTCAGCCACGGCGAAATGGCCCGCAAGCTCATCGACCACCACATCGGCAAACCAAGTGACCTATGCGCTCACCGGCCACCATTAAGTGGCCCGTGAACTCGTCAGCCAGCTCCAAGTGGTCCGCGTGCTCACCAGCCACCGTTAAATGGCCCGCACGTTCACCGACCACCAAAACGGCAAACCAAGTGGCTTGCACGCTCATTGGCCACTGTCATGTTACCAAAATGCACAAAACGAATTAATGAAGTGTACAAGTCAACGAAACGATGAAATATGCATAACGAAGAAACAAGTCAAAACTCGGAAGACTGAAATTGCCGCTGGCGGTCGAATTGCGTCGAAACAACTCAACCAAGAACCAATGGCTCGGCGGCCGAGCTACCAAGTGATGGTTCGCGCCTGACCCGAACCGGTTTGTTCTGCTTTGCATTCGGTTCGGCCAGGTTTAAGCCAAAAACACATTTTTTGGGTTTTGATGGGTTTTCACGGGAATTCTTCTATTCCACAGGTTCCTAACTGCCTAAATATCATCTCCAAACATGGTTACATGATTATCAACTGAAGATAAGGCTGAATCCATTATTCTTATCCGAAAACCGCCATCTGAAGCCTATAAATACAAGCCTTGGGGCTCATTTCTCAAGGGGTGAAAAAATAATCAAGAGAGGGCGGTGCTGCTAGTTTTGTGAGTACATAGCCACAAATTTCAGAGAGGGTTAACTAGATCTCGGCGATCTCCTGTGCATAAAGAGTGGATTTCGAGAGATCTGAGATCCTTACCCCCTATTCCTCCGGATTTAAGCTTGGTCTTAATCTCGAGAAGAGCCGTAATCTCGCTTGGTTGAGATTATCACTGCTGCGATTACTTCCTTCGTGAAGTAGGATCTTTGATCAACTTTTTCTGTTAACCGGATCTGATCCGCAACGGTCCACAGACTAAGACGTCCCCAGTACAGGCAAAGTTCCTACGCAAACAACAGGAGATAAACTGTTGTTGTGCTGTTTGACAAGAGTTGTATTCTTTTTATTTTTATTATATAAGTCGATCTTATAAAAAGATCTACTTTTCTCTTTTTTTTGAACTTGTAATCGATAAACAGTTGTAATGAGTTCATTGGCAATGAAATCAACTTTTGACCCAAACATGTTGGCGACCACAGTGGGAGCCAACAGCTTCACTACCGAAGCTGTCGTGCCCCAACCATGGATCCGGATCCTGGTTGGCGAAGAGGTCGAGTATGAGTTTGACCAACTAAAATTCGAGGAGTATCTATCGTCATCCTCCTCCGAATCCTCCGCCCCTCGCAAACGCAGGAAGATCAAGGCCCCCGTTGCTGCTGTAATCACGCATTATAACGCCCATCCGGCCTCCAATGAGGCCGGATCTGCAGATCTGGACTCCTCCTCAATCAAGGAGATAGCCGCTAGAGGTGCGCCCACTTTATCGAAGAGAGCTCGCCAAAGGTAGCACTAACGCCTCGTGTGCTAAATGGACAAGGTTTTGGAGCTGATAGACGGGATCCGTTACGAGGCGGATCTGAAATTCAAGGAGCATCAAGCGTCTCAACAGCAAACAAATGGCCTCTTCTCTATGCCAACAATGAATGAATGGGTCCGCGTCAAAATGACGCGTTCAACCATCAAAGAGCAGATCCAGAAACACCGTGTGTTACTTGCACATGCACGGATTCTCGTGCAAGAAGCGCAAAAGCTGAAGCAGGAAGAGGTGGTCAAGAAGTCACCAAAACTTCGCTAAATCTGGAAGCCAAAGTCTGAAATAACGTCCAAAAAAAGTTGAACAATGCCTGTGTAGGCGTATAAAACTGCCTATAGGTCCCTTAACACAGTTCGACGATGCCGATTCGACAAACCGACCACCGGGCGACGTATGCAGACACGATCGTTAGTCCACAACACCGAAGCCAAGTGATACACGACGAAACGAATTAACGAGGCTACAAGGCTAACGAACCGCACGCAAACAACGGAATGAATCCACTCGCGTGCGGAATCAAGCTAACGGGTTGAGGAATCAATGAGTCATTCAACCAAGAACCGCACGCAAAAAATGAAAAACGACGGAAAACAACGCCTTAAGGGGGCTCGGCCGAAACCGAGCCATCTCAAGGTGGCTCGGCCACCTTGAGGTGGCTAGGCAGCCTAGCCACCTCAAGGTGGCTAGGCGTGTCGGCCACCTGTGCGCGGGCACAGTAAAGAGTGGCTATAAATAGGAGATGTGGTTCATTTGTTCAAGGGTTGGATTTTTTGGAGGCGAAGCTCTGCAGGATTCGAAGCTCAGATCTAAAAAAGATTCAAGCTTTGGGACTTTGAAGACTTGCCCATCCAGATCCGGTGCTCGGCGATCATCAACGCCAAATAAGGCAAGAGTTCGAGAGGAACCGGATCTCAAATCGGATCTCAGATCTACGCAGGCATACTCCGGATCAAAGCTTGGTCTTTGATCCCGAGATTTGGGCGATTGTTTCCTTGGTGAAATAATCCCCCCGGCTATTATTTCCTTCGTGAAATAATACCCGTCGTACTGCGTAGATCCGACCGGATCTAGATCTCATGGTGGTCCACGGATAAACCCCGGCGCATGCAAACAACCCACACAAGCGAGCGACCGCAAAACAGGAGCTCGTGATTTGTTTGACACAAAAGGAGAAAGTTGTAATCTTTTCTTTATTTTTATTTGATTTTATTGTAACCGGATCTTATAAAAAGACCGGATCTTTGTAACTCAAAAAGCTGTTATCTAAGATGACAATGGAATCAACAATAAAGAAAGACTCGATTTTCACCGTGAACAATCTGGCGACCATAGTGGGAGCCGTCGATCTCGCTGCCGAGATCGGAGCGTCGCAGCCGCGGATCTCAATTCCGGTCGTGGAGGAGGTCGAATACGAGTTCGACCAGCAGAAGTTCGAGGAGTACTTGTCGTCCTCGTCCGGATCAACCTCCCCCCGCAAGTCCAAGAAATCCTAGAAGTTCTCCTCCAGGAGAAAAGTTTGTTGGTACGAAGAAGTTGAAGCTACCAACGACGACCTCACCCCGATTGACGCCAAAGTTACGTCGGGTGAAGTTCCTCCAAATCCCAACCAGGTCGAATCTGTTCTGGCCAACCCTACCACCGTAGAGGGCGTGGTGACTCTCTCGAAGAGAGCCCGTCAAAGGCAACGTCAACGCCTTGCGAAACAGTTCGCAAAGGCCATGGAGTCCGTTGACGGGATCCGTTACATTGCGGATCTGAAGAACGCAAGAGGCAAACAGCCTCAGCGATCGATGAGCGGCGCCTCTTCCAAGCCGCCAACAATAGAGTGGGTCCGTGTCAAATGGAACCGTTCAACGCTGGAGGAGCGCATTCGCAAGCGCCGCGCACTATCAGTGCAGGCACGGGCTCAAGTCGAAGAAGCCCGTAGAAAACTACAGAAGGAAGTGGCAAAGAAGCCGCCACCAACCCACAAAGTCTGGAGGCCGAAGTCCGAAGTGACGATTCAGGCCAAAGAGCAACCTTTATAGCCTTCGAAGCAGGTTCAACCTCCGGCGAACCAAACGAAGTCGCCGACAATTCCCATGGCTACTCCGAGAGGTCACGCAGAATCATCCCGGAGAAAGAAGTCAGTTTTGGAGCGCCTCGGTCCACTTCCCGAGGAGCGAAGCAAAGCTCCAATCTAAGAACGTTTGGGCCCACTAACAAAGCCCCGAACGATTCAACATGCTGGGGGTCGCCGCAACCCTCAACATGGCAAAGAAATCAGGGCAACTAAGCGCACTACTCTGCGCATCGAAGTCCAGGAGCCCGCCGAGGATTCACGCCCACAAAGGCATGTTTCGAGGCGTGTGACTCTCGAAAGCCCGAAGAAGGCAGTTCGTCCTCAGAAGGAAACGTTATCGTCTGATGACGATGACGTTATACCTGGGAAATCGTGCCAACACACGATAGGTTGCTCCGACTTTCAAATGGACGAGTTGTACTATCGTGTTGGGGGTACGAGCAAAGCCAGAAAGAGAAGTCCTCGAAAGCTAGAAACTCAGTGCTCTTCTTCCAAACTCATCCGGGCGGTATTGTTTGAGTGCAACTGTATCAAGGCGGTCCCCGAAAGAGTTTCAGTTTTCGAAAGACTCAGTATCGAAACACCAAAACCAAGGCCTAGGCGTTTCCGACGAAGAAAAATGGCGGTTGAAGATGGAGAATCTCCGAGGGTCACCGCTAACATGACCAGCAAAAGGACCTCAACACAGGGTAATCCCGAGCCGATTCCGAAAATACCTCGGCGTGTAACTCATCTGCAGTCCGGAGCCATCATACGAGGAACTTACGGTAGGGATCGGACAAGAACACCTTCAGAAGATGAAGAATCGGATGCCTGCTCTGCGGTCGTATCTGACAACACCGTATCCAGTGAAGGACAACCCCGCGAGTCATTCATGATAAGCGCGGAACAAGTGGCCAAGATGCTCAAAGAAGCATGGCCAAACAACAGGAAAGCTTTAGGTTTGAAATGCAGATGGCCATGCAGAGTATGAGAGAAATGCATGAGCAATAAATCCAGGCACTGACGAACCAGCAAGGCGAACCAAGCCGCCGTAATCAGGTTGTTCAGGAAGATGAGCACACGGATACGGATGAAGCTCGCAATGCCAATATTCCTC
This sequence comes from Asparagus kiusianus, assembly GCA_022839385.1. Lineage (NCBI taxonomy): Eukaryota > Viridiplantae > Streptophyta > Magnoliopsida > Asparagales > Asparagaceae > Asparagus > Asparagus kiusianus. The sequence goes on from BQKN01063250.1 coordinate 17,501, forward strand.
CCGTCAATGCAGGGGGTAGTAATGAGAATGCTAGCGAAGATACAAATGAAAGTTTGAAGATCAAAAATCTCGAGAGCAAAATCAATACATTGATTTCCGCTCAAGAGATAAAGAAGACATGCATTCCTTGTCCATACCCAAGAGAATGGAAATCGATCCCGTATCCGGCGAAGTTCAACCTAATCAACTTCACGCCATTTGATGGGAAGGTTTCACCCACTCAGCATGTGATTTACTTCAAATCACACTTGGGGGTTATCTCTGGCAATGAACCTCTGATGGTACGGTCCTTCGTTGGAACTCTTCGCGGAGCCGCCTTCGATTGGTATTGCCGCCTCAAGCCAGGTAGCGTGAATAGCTGGGACGATATGGAGACTAAGTTCCTCACTAACTTCTTCGACGACGACACCGAGATATCTATCGGATCGTTGCTGGACGAGAAACAGAAAGACGGGGAGTTAGTCGACACCTTCGTCAAAAGGTTCCGGAACAAGGCGATGAACTGCCGGGACCCGATCACTGAGGAGTTTATTCTCTAGACCTGCCACAACAATCTTTCGTTGGACGTGTTGGAAGCAATGGGGACAGCACCGTCCAAGACATGGAAGGATCTGAAGGTACGCGGTGAACAAGCCGAACGCTTCCTCCGAAGGAAGAAGGCCGAGAGGAGTCAATCGACGACTAATCCTCCGAACTCGAACTTCGCCTCCCGTGGTAAGGGCAAGACACCTGCAGCGGCTGTCGATGCTAATCAAACGTCACAACAGCAGTCCCGGAGACAGCAGAAAACTTCGGATCAGAGGCCCCAAAAAGAGTACTCATTCAAGGACGAAGATGTTCCAGCCATCTTCAAATCCCTCCTTAAAAATAACAAGATCAAGCTGCCACCGATCACGAATCAGGAGGAAGCTGACGATACTGCGGATCCGAAGTACTGCGCATACCACAGGAGGATCCTTCATCCCACTAAGGCCTGCTTTACTTTAAAGAATAACATCCAGACCTTGGTTGAAGCCGGCGTCATAACGCTAGAGTAAGCCAGTTGAGAACGGCAAGACTCCGAAGAGTATATGAGTATAAACTGCTTCTCAATCCTCCGACCGGTATAAGAGGTTAAACTGCTCCCTGATACTCCAATAGGTATATGAGTCTAAACTATTTCCTTCTTCCACGGGAAGTTCCTAGAAAATGCCATGCGTGGTATTCTTAAGGATAACCCGATCATACAGCTGATACAATGATAAACCCAGTTTCACAAGAAAAGCTGGGGGTGGATAATTCATGTGACGGGAAGTTCCTGAAAGAATGTTACATGTAATTTTCTTAGGGATAACCCGATCATTACAAATAAAGTGATAAGCACTAAACCCACCGTTTACCTGGTCAAATCTTAGGACCACAACTAAAATCCCCTCTCGATTCCTCCAATGAACGAGAGGCCCACAAATCGAGCGATCAAACCTTCTTACAGTTAGGATCGTTTTAAACCTCCCACTTGGTCAAACCTTCCTACAGTTAGGACCACAACCAAAATCCCCTCTCGATTCCTCCAATGAACGAGAGGTCCACTTTCAAATCGAGTGATCAAACCTTCCTACAGTTAGGATCATCTCAAACTCCCGCTTGGTCAAACCTTCCTACAGTTAGGACCAAGACCACGATTCACTCTCGATAAACAAGAAATTCATCTTTAGTTCGGTAATCAAACCTTCCGACAGTTAGGGTTATCCGAATCTTTTCGATTCTCGGAGTGGAGATCCCACTCTCAATTTCCTTTCCAACTGGGAATAGAATATAAAATTCTTCCTTCCATGTTTTCGGGTTCGCCTTCACCCTAAAAGAAGACCGGGAAATAGAATATAAAATTCTTCCTTCCCACACTAATCCTTTTCCAAAAATTTAGGATTCATCCTAGGAAGTTTATCCTGAATCCTAAGCAGGGATAAGTCTGCGCCTAACACGCGCTGCCGGTTTAGTCTTTCTCCGTAGAAGAAGACACCAGAGTTCGATTCTGGGGTATTTTATCCTAAAACCTAAAAAGGGATAAGTCTGCGCCTAACCAGCACTGCCGGTTAGTTCTTAACCGTTAAAAAGAACACTCGCCTACATATTCAACATTGTGGCAGGTTGTTATTAATAACACCAAAATCCATGCCTTACACGCGTGGGGAATTTCATCCTGAATCCTAAGAAAGGATATGCCGACGCCTAACACGCGCCGCCGGTTTAGTCTTTTTCCGCAGAAAAAAGGCATCAGAGTTCGATTCTGGGGTATCTTATCCTGAAACCTAAGTAAGGATAAGTCAGCGTCTAATACACGTTGCTGGGTAGCCTATTCCCATAACAATGGCGAAGTCTATGTATTCGAAGTCGTAGCACAAAGTCTAAGGGAGTTCATTCCTTTAGCGCAACGTTATATGCGGAACGGATTTAGACAATCCGCATGCTAGCCCGACTCAAACGGTAGTCGGTAAAGGCTAATCAAACCCGTTGAAGGCTGGGGGTTAGCCAAAAATCCTAAAGTCAACGTCTAACACTCGTCGCCGGGTAACCTATTCCCGTAACAAATGGTCAAGCCTATGTATTCAACATCATAGCACAAAGTCTAAGGGAGTTCATTCCTTTAGCACAACGTCACATGCGGAACGGACTAAAACAATCCGCATGTAAGCCCGATTCAAACGGTAACCGGTAAGAGCACGTCAAATCCGTTAAAGGCTGAGGATTTGCCAAAAATCCTAAGTTAACGTCTCATACACGTTGCTGTTTAGTCTTTTCACAGGAGAAAGACGAAGTCTACGTATTCAATATCGTAGCACTAAAATGGGTTAACTCTTTTAGCTTAACGTCACATGCGGAACGGACTTAAACAATCCGCATGCTAGCCCGACTCAAACGGTAGTCGGTAAAGGCTTATCAAATCCGTTGATGGCTGAGAATTTGCCAAAAATTCTATAAATACGAGTCATTGACGCATCAATTTTATAAATTGGTCTCGTGACTCAAGTATTTGCCGCGCTCCAATTCCTTAAGAGCTTAAACTGTGTATACTCCAGAAAACGTACGAGTATAAACTGTGTCGGACGCCGGACAACGTGTCGCAATGAAGATCAGGCATCGGACAACGCGCCGCAAATGTCAATCGATGATCAGTTTTATGTTGAAGCAACCAACTCGAGCTAAAAAGTCAGCAAATCGAGAATCGACTTCAAGTTCAAAATTCCGACAACGGTCAGATAATAAATGCAGCACCGGAACCCTTACAGACATTCGACAAAGCACCGAATAGCCTGGAGGACTGAAGGAATCAAGAATAGAAGCCATTCTAAATATCCCGTCGTTACCGATTGAAGGACGGGACAATCATATCCAAAATATTCCAGACTCTTCTATAAAAGAACGAGGCTGAAATACTTTGGAGGGGGTATCTATAGGCATATAAAACTACCTATAGGTCCCTTAACACAGTTCGACGACGCCGATTCGACAAACCGACCATCGGGCGACGTATGCAGACACGATCGTTAGTCCACAACACCGAAGCCAAGTGATACGCGATGAAACGAACTAACGAGGCTACGAGACTAACGAACCGCACGCAAACAACGGAATGAATCCACTCACGTGCAGAATCAAGCTAACGGGTTGAGGAATCAATGAGTCATCCAACCAAGAGCGAACTCGGACGAATCACGATCGAATCAAGATCAGTTTCGGATTCGAACTCAGAGGTGGATTTACTGCCAAATCAGGAACCGGATTTACTGCCAAATCAGGTCAACGAATCGAGTCCTAACCAATCAACCACACAACCGAATCACGGACAAATACAAAAACAAAAAACGACGGAAAACAACACCTTAAGGGGGCTCGGCCGAAACCGAGCCACCACAAGGTGGCTCGACCTTGGCCGAGCCACCCTGAGGTGGCTCGGTGGCCGAGCCACCTCAAGGTGGCTAGGCGTGTCGGCCACCTGTGCGCGGGCACAGTAAAGAGAGGCTATAAATAGGAGAGGTGGTTCATTTGTTCAAGGGTTGGATTTTTTGGAGGCGAAGCTCTGTAGGATTCGAAGCTCAGATCTAAAAAAGATTCAAGCTTTAGGACTTTGAAGACTTGCTCATCCAGATCCGGTGCTCGGCGATCATCAACGCCAAATAAGGCAAGAGTTCGAAAGGAACCGGATCTCAAATCGGATCTCAGATCTACGCAGGCATACTCCGGATCAAAGCTTGGTCTTTGATCCCGAGATTTGGGCGATTGTTTCCTTAGTGAAATAATCCCCCCAGCTATTATTTCCTTCGTGAAATAATACCCGTCGTACTGCGTAGATCCGACCGGATCTAGATCTCGCGGTGGTCCACGGATAAACCCCGGCGCAGGCAAACAACCCACGCAAGCGAGCGACCGTAAAACAGGAGCTCGTGATTTGTTCGACACAAAAGGAGAAAGTTATAATCTTTTCTTTATTTTTATTTGATTTTATTGTAACCGGATCTTATAAAAAGACCGGATCTTTATAACTCAAAAAGCTGTTATCTAAGATGACAATGGAATCAACAATGAAGAAAGACTCGATTTTCACCGCGAATAGCCCGGAGCTCGCGAACCACCCCTGGCTGGCTCAGCCCAAATCGAGCCACTAAATAGTGGCTCGGCCAAAACCGAGCCACCAAATGGTGGCTCGTGCCTGAACCGAACCGGTTCGATTTGTTTTACACCCGGTTCACCTCTTGCTGTCCTATTTAAGCTTTCAACAACCCTCGTTCCTATCCCGATGAATCACGCACCCCTGATAGAGCCCCACGGCAGCGTGAACTTGTCCCGATTCAAGATGAGGATGGCAGATCGACTGGGTCCTTTGCATGAGGATCAAGGTAAAGTTTCGATCGAAGAATTCTTGGGCCCAGTGAATGAACTCCGAGCGACTCATCAAGTTGGGGGTCGCACATGCCCTCGCAACAAATCAGAGCCTTCTTATAATGGGAAAACTCTTGTAACTAACCACCTCGAACTGTGAGCTATTATCCAAGATCCTGTTGTGGTCTCATGCTCACGAAAGTGTGGCTCCAAACGTGTGACTCTTGAGAACACCAACAAAGCAATAAGCCCTAAAAAAGAAACGTGTTCATCAGACGATGACATTATACCTGAGAAATTATGTCAACATGTGGTAGGTTGCTTCGGTCATCATGCCGATGAGTTGTACTATCGGGCTGGGGGTACGATCAGATCTCGAAAGAGAAATACCCAGGGGATGGACTTTCAATGTCCATGCACTAAACTTATCAATGCAGTATTATCATCATGTAGCTACTCTAAGACCGCTCCACAGAGGGTCTCGGTATTCCAAAGGCGTTCCTCTAAAGCATCGAATACTAAGTCAAGACGTTTTCGTAAGAAACGATCAGCCGTTCAAGATGACGAACTTCCAGAAGTCATAATTAACATGCCTGATAGAGTAAAGTCAATTCGACCTTCTAGTTCTGACCCGCTTATATCACATCGTCTAACCCGATTGTGATCGGGAACCATTAGACAAAGGGATTACCAGAGAATGCAGAGGGGATTATCCTCAGATGATAAAGCATCAGATACTAACTCTATAATCGTTTCTAATAATATGGTATCCAGACTAAGACAATCCCGCGATGTACTTATGATCAATATCGAGCAAATGACCAAAATCATTAAGGATGTTTTGTCTAAGCAAAAAGAGAACTTCAAGTTCGAATTAGAAATGACCATGATGCGGATGAAGGAAGAGCATGACCAACAGATTCGGGCTCTGTCCAATCAACTTGGTGAATCCAGCCATCTTAACATTGCTAACCAAGCAGGTAGCAATTCAGATGTGGATAAACATCTCGATGAAGACAACCCTCCATCTGACCAAAACACTAAGGGTGGTCCCACCGAAGATGACAATGCTGGGGATGGCCGCATTGTTCCTCTTAGAAATCGTCCAGAGCATGATACAGACGAGGACGAGAAGATGAAAGACCTCGAGAGTAAAATCAATGCTCTGATATCTGCTCGAGAGGTGAAGAAAACCGGTATTCCGTGTCCCTATCCAAGAGAGTGGGAGTCGATCCCGTATTCAGCGAAGTTCAACCTGATCAACTCCATGCCGTTTGACGGGAAGGGCTCTCCCACTCAGTACTTGATTTATTTTAAAGTCCCACTTGGGAGTGATCTCTACAACGAGCCTTTGATGGTCCGATCATTCGTTGACACCCTTCGCGGGCCTGCGTTTGATTGGTACCGTCGTCTTAAGCCTGGAAGCATCAACGGCTGGGACGATATAGAAAGCTCATTCGTCGGTAATTTCTTTGATGACGATGCTGAGGTATCCATCAGGACACTCTTTGAGGAGAAACAGGAAGATGAAGAGACGGTCGACGACTTCATTAAGCGTTTCCAAAATAAGGTGATGAATTGTCGAGATCCAGTCACAGATGACTTCATCCTCCAAACCTGTCATAATAACATATCCATTAATATTTTGGAAGTTATGGGAGTATCACTGTCCAACACCTAGAAAGAGTTGAAGGTACACGGAGAGCGGGACGAACGCTTTCTCAAAAGGAAGAAAGCTGAAAGAAGCCAACCGACGGCTAACCCTCCGAACTCAAGCTTCGTCTCCTATGGTAAGGTAAAGGCACCTGCAGTAGTTGTTGACGTTAATCAGACGTCACAACAACAACCTCGAAGATAGCAAAAGACTTCGGATCCGAGACTCTAAAAAGAGTACTCCTTCAAGGACGAAGACGTTCCAGCCATTTTCGAATCCCTCCTTGAGAACAACAAGATCAAGCTACCATCTATCGCAAATCAGGAGGAAGCTAACAATACTGTGGATCTAAAGTACTGTGCATACCACATGAGGATATTTTATCCTACCAAGGCTTGCTTTGCTCTCAAAAATAACATCCAAACCTTAGTTGAAGCTGGCGTCATAATACTAAATTGAGCCAAATGCACACTCCTAAGAGTATACGAGTATAAACTGCTTCTCAATCCTCCAATAGGTGTATGAGGATAAACTGCTCCATGCATACTCCAACAGGTATATGAGTCTAAACTATTTTATTTTTTTCACGGGAAGTTCCTGGAGAGTGCCATGCCTGGTATTCTTAAGGATAACTCGGTCATCCAACTAAGTACAATGTTAGACCCGGTTTTGCAAAGGAAGCTAGGGGTGGATGATTCATATAACGGGAAGTTCCCAGAAGAATGCTATATGGTGTATTCTTAGGGGTAACCCGGTCACTATAAAGAAGTGATAAATGAGAAACTCCCATTCGGACTCTGAATGTTCAAGGGTGAAACACATCTCATTGTCGGGATCAATTCCACCAACTTCCAAGCACTCTTTTGCTGAGATGAGATTTGATTCTTCGTTGGATCAATCTTCCCTCACAAAAAACTCCCACTGGTGTTGACGATTACAATCTTCCATCACAAAATTCCTCATTGATCAAATTAATTAACGGTGGCTCCACTAAAATTCTTCCTGGTTTAATCCACTCAAAATCCCGCTATGTCTGTGCACTCAACACTCCCACTATTAGAGTTCAGGTATAATGCTTGGAATTTTAGTCTACTAATATTTGATAATTGTCAAACCCCTTTGTGTTAAGTCCTTACCACTTGACACTAAGAATCCCTACTGAGTGATTTGTATAAGTTAACACTCCTACTGTGATTTGTGCTCCCGCTTCCGCTGTTTATCTCGGTCAAACATTCCTACAGTTAGGGCCACGATCAAAATCTCCTCTCGATTTCTTCATGAACGAGAGGTCTACTTTCAAATTGAGCGACTAAACCTTCCTACAGTTACGATCGTCTCAAACCTCCCACTCGGTCAAACCTCCCACTCGGTCAAACCTTCCTACAGTTAGGACCACAATCAAAATCTCCTTTCAATTCTTTTTATGAATGAGAGGTCCACTTTTAAATAGAGCGATCAAACGTTCCTATAGTTAGGATCGTCTCAAACCTCCCACTTGGTCAAACCTTCCTACAGTTAGGACCAAAACCGTAATTTACTCTCAGATAATTAAACCTTCCGACAGTTAGGATTATCCGAACCGGGTGTGAACCCAAACCAAACCGAACCGAACCAAACCAAACCGGGTGCGAACCAGCGCGAACCACCACTTGGTGACTCGGCCATGGCCGAGCCACAACTTGGTGGCTCGGTTTTGGCCGAGCCACCATTTGGTGGTTCGCATATTCTGGTAGTTTCGGGCGCTGTTTGACTTTTTGTTGATGTCGTTTCGGACTTTGGTTTCTAGACTTAGCATGGTTTCTGTAGCCTCTTGATCATCTCTTTTTGCTTTAACTTCTGTGCATGTTATACGAGAATCCGTGCATGCGCAATCAAGGCGCGGCGCTTCTGAATGCGCTCTTCGAGGGTTGAGCGGGTCCGTTTGACTTGGATGCACTCATTCGCTATTGGTTTAGAGGAGAGGCCATTTATTTGCCACTGGGGCACTCGATGCTTTTTGCATTTCAGATCCGTCTCATAGCAGATCCCATCAACAGGCTCCAAAGCCTTGGCGAATTGGCGCACGAGGCATTGGCGCTTCCTTTGGCAAGCTCTTTTTGATAAAGTTAGCACGGCTACAGCGGCTATCTCCTTGATTGAGGAGGGTTCCAGATCTGTAGATCCAGCCTTGTTGAAGGCCGGAGGGGCGTTACAAGGTGGGATGGCAGCAGCAACGGAGACCTTAATCTTCTTACGCTTGCGAGGGACAGAGGATCTAGAGGAGGAGGACGACAGATACTCCTCGAACTTCAGTTAGTCGAATTCGTACTCGACCACTTCTTCAACCGGGATCTGGATCTTTGGTTGCGGCACAACAGCTTCAGTAGCGAAGCTGTTGGCTCCTACTGTGGTCGCCAGCTTGTTTGGGTTAAAAATCGTTGTTTTCATTATGATTGAATCTATTGCAACTTTAATCGTTTACAATAAACTCAAATAAAAAGTTGATCTTTTTATAAGATCTTATTATACAATGAAAATATAAAAGATACGACTCTTGTCAAACAGCGCAACAGACATTTATCACTCGCTGCTTGCGTGAGAACTTTGCCTGTGCTGGGGACGTTAATATTCATGGACCGCCGCGGATCAGATCCGGTTGATAGATTAAGTTGATCAAAGCTCTTACTTCACGAAGGAAGTAATCGCTGCAACGATGATCTCGACCAAGCGAGATCACGGCTCTTCTCGAGATTTAAGACCAAGCTTAAATCTGGAGGAATAGGGGATGAGTCTCAGATCTCTCGAACTCCACTCTTTATGCACAGGAAATCACCAAGATCTGCTAACCCTTGCTGTAAATTCGTGGCTCCACTCTCTAATTCGATAGCGTTTCACCCTCTTGATGTCCCCGCCCTGGTGAAATGAGCACCCGAGCTCCTATTTATAAGCTCCGGGAGCGGGTATTTGGATAAGAATAAGGGATTCCTCCTTATCTTCAGTTAAGAACTAAATAACCACCGTATCAGATTAGTTAGGATGCTCAGGAACAAACAAATCCTAAGAAAAACCAAAACAGGATCAAATCTGGCCGAAGCGTCACCCAGTGGCTCGGCCTGGCCGGGCCACCAATTGATGGCTCGGCCTTAGGCCGAGCCACTGGCCCGACCGGATCGTTTTGATGCGATCCAGCCGCTAGAGGCTTTTTTAGTTTTCTCGGGTTTGACTCGTTCCATCGTTATGTGTATTTCATCGTTTCGTTGATCTGTACGCTGTTTTGGTAGCCAATGAGCATGCGGGCCACTTGGTGGTGGCCGGTGAGCACGCAGGCCCTTGGTTCGCTGATTTGGTGGCTGATGAGTATGCCACTTGGTGGTGGCCAATGAGCACGTGGGCCACTTGGTTCGCCGATTTGGTGGCTGATGAGCGTACGGGCCACTTGGTGGTGGCCGGTGAGTATGTGGGCCATTTGGTTTGCCGATTTGGTGGCCGATGAGCGTGCGGGCCACTTGATGGTGACCGGTGAGTGCACAGGCTATTCGGTTCGCCGTTTCGCTTCATATGTTCATCGACGTTGGATAATCCTCTTAGACTTAGATAATGACGTTCATGACCTTCTTTCTATCCCGAGCTGTATTCGGGGACCTATAGGTAATTTTTGACGCCTATAAGGATTATGCTATTTGAAAATATAGGCAAGGACAACATGACAATAGTCAAATTAGACAACAACATCGTGACCATTATCAATAAGATTCACTAGTAGAAAAACACTCAACCTAGATGGAAAAAACCATCTATGTTGCTCAAAAATCCGTCTAGTTAGACCAATCTAGATGGAAATCTGTCTAGAAAAGTTTGTCTAAGATAATTTTGCCTAGGTTGACTTAATCTAGATGGAATTCTATCTAGGTTAAGCTAACTAGACAGAAGTCAACCTAGACAGATTTCAAAATTCCGTCTAGGAAGCAACCTAGATGGAATTTCCGTCTTGGTTGCTTCCAAGAAGGAATTTCTATGTAGGTTGCAACCTAGATGGATTTTCTGTCTCGGTCGCTTTTTTAGCAACCTAGACAGAAGATTCTGTCTAGGATAGCTTCCTGGATGGAATTTCTATCTATGTTGTTATATTTTACTAGAATTTTTTTTAAAAATAATTAATTCCCTGTACATTTTACATTACCTGATACACATCAATACAAATATACACACCAATACACAATTTTTTGTATATTTTACCACGACATCCAATCAAATATAATACACATAATCAACATTTCAATTCGATATACACATCCTACAATCCAATCCAACACCTTTTTAGTAAAAATCTATTTTTACCAGAATATTTACAACAGCTACACTACCAATACCAAGTCCACAGAATACCAGATAAAAAAGAAAGAGTACTCTTACATACAAAAAAATTGTTTAGTCTATAAAATGCAAATAAACCACACATCTCGTCGGTGGCGGCGACTCTATTCCTCATAGGAAAATCACTGGTGCTACCTTTGATATATTCAGCCTAAAAGTCAAATTGATTATATTTTAGAATCATGTGAAATTTGACAATATATCAAATATAAAGGTTTTTTTATATATTAGTCTCTGAAAACTTCAATTTAGCATTAGTTCCTTAGGATTTTTACTTTTATAGAAATAATATGCAACTATTGAATATTTTAAGTGACCAATATACGATAGCATTAGTTCCTTAGTATTTTCACTTTCATAGAAATAATATGTAGCTATTGAATATTTTTAGGGACCAATATGTAATTCTCTGTATTTATGGGAGTAATATGTAATTACAGAATATTTAATGGAATCATTTGCATAAAAATATAGTATTAATATGAAAATAAGATACATGTGTGCTGTTCTGCCTAAAGTCAGAATTATCAGTGCTCAAGTTCATAATTGGTATATCTTCACTAAACAGAGGAGCATGAATCAGATCGGCCAAGCAATTTATGAAGTGGGCCATGGCATTGTCCATCATGTGGGCCCTCATCACAATGCTAGTCAAGTCCTTAGTCACCTGAACATGCAGTTTTGAGTCAATCTTTCTAGGGGTGAGCACGGTTCGGTTCAAACCGAAAAAACCGACCGAACCGACCCAAACCGATCCGAAAAAAGCGGTTTTATGAGTAAGGCGGTTCGGGTCGGGTTAACAATTTTTCAAATCGACCCGACCCGAACCAATCGATGAACCGAATATATTCCCCTGCCCCAAACCCTACCCGTTTACACGTTTACCCGTACCCAACCCTCAAGACTCAAGTTGCCCTAACCTCCACAAAGACCAAAGTCAAAGCTTGCTGCACAAAGACAAAGCAAGTCCGTTACTAAAAAATTACAACGTCAGAGTCTAGTATTTAATCCAAAAGGACAAGTTACTTCGCTTAAAAATAGTATACATACATGAGCAAGAATATAAATTGAAGTGAAGTTAAAAAATAAATACATGCTGGCATAGGGTAATAAGAATATATAAAAGATAAATTGAAGTGAAGTTATACTTGATGAAGTTAGAACCGAACAAACCGAACCGAACCGATTTGCAATTATTCGGTTCGGTTTTGAATTGTAGGTTGTTCGGTTCAGTTGTTCAAATTTTGGTAAAAACCGACCCGAACCGAACCGTGCTCACCCCTAAATCTTTCCATGCAAATAGGCTGAGACACTAGGACAAGTGGCATACCAGAAATATTAATTGATGATGTTGTCTTTACTGTAGATAACATTGATATCATCTTAAATATTATCATCAATATCATATTCGATAGGACGAAAAAATATCATCGAATATTGTTTCTCTTTCCGTAAGCCACCAGACGTACCAACACGTACATTTGGCTTCTCATCTTCAATACAACCTTCCCTATGATATGACCAATATTTATATTTCTTATCAAACCCTAATTTTATTAGGTGGATCGGTATATCTTTCCTATTCTACAACTTTATATCCTACACGTACCGACAACATAGACAATACATAACACCGCTACTTAAATTTCTGGGATTCATTTTGGCATACTGCATGAATGCATCACATCCCTTGTTATATCATGTGTCATGATATCTTTCAAGTCAAGGAATATCTATCCGCGATTAGTGAGGAATTATCCTCATCTATAGATTATATATAATTATTAACCACAATTAATCTCACTATTACTAGTAAATTTATGACTTTTCATAACAATATACATACAACACACATCATAGTAACATACATGTATCCTTTAACAATAAAAATATGTTTTCCTCCTAAATTAAAACCGAAACGTATATAGAGACTAAGTAGGACACTCTAGCGGCTATCATAAGAATGCTTCTATCCCATCAAGAATATAGTAGTACTTACATCCAACTTTATATACTTTGTATGTTTTTATTTCTTAAAAATTTCGGCAACACTTACCTATTGTTCTCCTTGTACACTATGCAGATATTATTATGCGTATTGGAAATAGACCAAAAACGCATATGGCAATGGATCAAAACGCAGACCAACATATGCTTATTGTACATGGAGAAAAATAAGTAAGTGCCGCCAAAATTTTTAAGAAATAAAAACATAAAAAAGTTACACAAAGTTGGATGTATGCATTATAATATTCCTAACCCATCCGAGAAGGACAGATCTAATAATTACAAATTTAAGTAATGGTTCTTTCTTCTTCTAATATAAAGAAAACGACCATTTTTGGGTAGAAAATTTAATCTCCTACCTAAATATGAATCATCTATCTTATAATATAAGTCCAACAACTTAGGGATAACGTTATCTTTTTATTCAAATAAATTGGATATATAACACATTATTATAACACATTGCTTTATATATCACTCTATTTTTTTGAAAATATTTTATTTCATAAATCACACATTTTCATATCACAAACCTATAGAATCAAACAATTTTGTTATTATAGCAATTAGTATAATTTAATATAGTATTAATTAAATTTAAGGTTACATTTAGGGTTAGAATTGATTAATAAATTTGTTTGTATTATGGTAAAATTAAGTTTAGTATTAAAAGTATTACTTAATTAGGGCAAAAATGTAGTTAATTTAGGGTTTACAACTGATTATAAGTGTTGATCAAATAGGACAAAATATTGTCAAATTATGGTCAATAGCTAAAAAATTTTCTAGGGTTACAAGATTCAAACTTTTTTACTTTAGGTTAGAACCTAGGGTATTTGTTGAATTTAAACAATAAACTGTGAAAATTAAAAATATTAAAACATTTCATGAAATTAATACATACCTTAGTTGAAGTTTAGGCAGCAGAGACATGGGGAAGAGGCAGCGACGATGGGCATCAGCGTCATGGGGTCGTGGTGGTGACGATGTAGGGTAGCAGCCGCGGTGGCGAGGAGGGGAGGCGGGTTGGTCGATAGAGTTCGTCGATAGCGGCGGAAACATAGCACCGCGATGGCGACGGGTACGGAAAATTCACAGTGGCGCACTTTTTTTTGGCTAGTTAGAGAAAGAAATGAGAGGGAGCGGCATGTGGTTAGAGTTTGAGTTTTGGGGGCCTTACCAATCTAGACTAAAATTTTCATCTAGGTTGTGTCCTAGACAGTAATTTTTGTCTAGGATGGCGGGGCC
>BQKN01063250.1:31629-47704 GCA_022839385.1 Asparagus kiusianus
ACAGTAATTTTTGTCTAGGATGGCGGGGCCCACGTGTTTTAAAAAAATAAAAAATATTCAATATAGTTTGGAAATCTAGACAAAATATTCCGTCTAGATTTTGTCTAGTTTGCCTCAACCTAGACGGAATATTCTAAATGAAAATTTTTTGTCTAGTTTGAAGCAAACTTGACGGAAAAATTTTCGTGTAGTTTGACCCGTCTATGTAGGTGTAAATTTCTGATTTTCCCGGAAAAAGGGAGGGATTTCGTTTGTATTTATAAGAAAGCTTATTACAAACTAAATCAATCTGAATTACAACAGAAGCGGAGGGAATGCCCTCCTTGTTTATATTCGTGGGGACTTTACGGTAGCTACAGGATGCTTCGCCCGGTGCTCGCGCCGGGTCTGCTTCCCTTGGACGGTTCGACCGAGGTCGTTGGAGAGCTTCAGTACTCAGTAGAAGCTCTGGGTGAAGGAGTTCGAATCCTCTAGTTCGCCGGCGATCGGAGCTCGGACCTTGGAGGTTCTTCGGTTGGTTGATCGATTCTCCTCTTTTTTTTTTTTTTGATCTATCGCCCTTCTCTCGATCGATCCTTTTTTTGGTTGCTGTAGGAAGCCCTTTTAAGTGGGAGAGGGACAGTTCGGTTGTCCCTTGAACCATGGGATGTGACCATACACTGTTCAAGGACATCCTATTGTCCCCTGTACTACAAACGGTTGCTTCTGGGGCTACAGGTCGCGTCACGTCGTATAGGAGTGGGAAAGCCCCTCCTCGTACTCGTGACAGCGACTGCCAGGTACTCGAGTAGATTTGGATATCTCATCGAACGCCGGTGGCTCTGACCCTTCGCTCGGGGCGCGGCGCGCTGCATTTATGTGGATGCAGACGGCTCTAGCACCCGTCCGTTCACTGGTGCGGCGAGGTACCGAATGACCTTCCGGCGGTCCTGGGGCGTTGTGCCTCTCTCCTCCCCCTATGTTCGAATAGGGGCGGGGGAACAGGCGTTGCGTGTCTGAACGAGCTTCGGATGGCTTTCGGCGCGTCATGGCCCTGGCCCTCCTTCCTAATGGGTGAGGTGACCTGCATTTATGAGAATGCAGGTCGGTCCGGCGTCTGTCCCGTTCGCTTGGATTACGGGCGGACGTCGGACGGACTTGGGACACTGTTCCCCCCTCCTGTCGCATCGTGGGAGATAGGGGAGGCTTGTCCCTGGAAACCCGGCTTTCGGCTTACGCAGGCAGACGTGGCTCTCTGCAAGTGGCTTCGGCACACGAGGGCGGGTTTGAGCACTCTCCTGGCGGGCGGATTTGGTTGTGAGGGCGGATTCATCCTGCTGGCGGATCCCTGCGATCTGGCGTATGCGGCCAGAGTGGGGCGTTCGTGTGCCAGCGAACCCGCTTAGTGGCCTAAGAGAAGGTGGTCCTGTTCTGTGGGCGAATTCGTTCGCTAATCTGCCGCGGTAGTTTTTACCGTCTACAAGACCCCCTTCAAAGTTTTCAGACCAAAACCGACTTACGTGTGGTCTGGAATACTTTGAATAAAGACGTTTTGGACCAGGTGCATTAGGATTTTTAGCAAACCCTCAGCTATCAACGGGTTTGATTTGCCTTTACCGATCACCGTTTGAATCGGGCTAGCCATACTATTCCCCTCAGTATGATGAGTTGTCGAGTAGTTTCCCTTAGGCTTAGTGCTAAGATTTCTACTCTGACCCTTAGCCGCCTGGGGCGCGGGTCTAAATGAAACCACTCCGATAGTTCCTAGATTTTGGGCAAACCGCCTGTTTCTCCAAGGTGTATGAGTCGTGCAGGCGAAATTAGGACTTGATGGCGAAATTTTGAAAGAATTGCGGATTTCATTCAAGTTTTCGCCGTCGGGACCCTTTCCTTAGGCGAAATCAGGCCTAATGGGAGTAGGCCACGTGCTTGTCTGCGGGGCTTCGTGTCTGGTCATGATTTGACAACCCGACTCCGCTCAACGCGCCTCGTCCTGATCGTGGCCGTGGTTTTCGAATTCAACCGCTGGATGCAACCGTAGATGAGGGTGATCTGGGCCGTCGAATTCGATTGTGGCCACGTTTTCCCGTTCGGGGGCAGTTGTGGCCACGTGGGCAACCTTCCTCTTTTTTAAACCCGCTGTTTTCCTCCTCTGGGATCCACCGTGCTCTTGAATCTTGCAAGAAATTTCTAAGACGAGAATTCCCGCCCCCTCTTTCAATGGCTCCAAAAACTAGGAAGCGCAAAGTGAGAGGTGCAGGCCCTGGAGGTTATTCCGATCGTCTCTCCGCCGGCATGCCCGCCAGTGCCCCGGAGTCGCGCTCAGGTACGTCGATAAGTTCGTTGGGTTACCTCGCGTGGGTCTTAGGCGTCGGATTTGGGGAGATGAGTGTTGCTCAATGTCCTGGAATCCCGCCGCTTTTGGCAGCTTCCCCCAATTTGGGGGCAAAGTTAGCCCTATTTGCTCCTTGGGGGAGAGGGAGGCGACCTTTCCCCCCCCTTCTCTTTTTTTTTGATAGGCGATTTCGTCTGTCTTTGTCTGATGGGCGATTTCGCCCTTTTGGCGGATCTTGTCTTAATCGATTTTCCTTTCTTACAGCGACTTTTTCTGATGAGGCTTTCTCGGAGGGTGTGGCCATTGGCCACGCCGGTGGTACGCACTACACGGCACCCCCTAGATTTCCCTCTTTGGCTCCGTTACCCGCGTTTGCCGCCGACAAGCCAGACGGCTTGATAAAGAGGGTCACGGACGGTCACCACCTGACGCTGCGCGAGTTGACGACCGACGCGGCGTTGACGGATGATGCCAGGGCAGAATTGCCGAAACCTCAATTCTTGTTCGGCGACGCCATGACCGACCCCTCTGCTTTGTTGCTCAAGGAGAGCATGTGGTTCCATACGGTAGAAGGGATTCACTACTACCTCCCCAGTATGTCGAGGGGGTTCTCGATCGTTGAGCTGCGATCCCTCGCGGTTCCTCGGACGATGAACTGGGAGCTGACCCCCACTCAAGACGGGGTTACCTGTGGCGTATTCACGGGTTCTACCGCCGGATATGGAGTGGATGGCTCCTGTAAGCGCGTGACGGGTCTACGTCCTGGCTTAATGTCCGCTGAACTGCCCGTGGGGGAATCGATATCAGCGGCGGAGACCTTTCGTCATCGTTTCTTTCGAGTCGGAGGGAGTTTTCCACCGAAGGATTTCAGAGCTCCGGGGTGGGTTTATTCTGCACCCGGCAGCGACACTTGGTGGTCCAAGATCACTGACCGTGTTCTGGCTGAGAATGCCGATCTCAAGAACACGGAGTTGTATGCGGCCATTGAAGCCACGCGGCACGGCTTGCGGATCAACGCTTCTCAGTTCCACAGCATTTTGGAGCTGTATTGTGCGGAAAGCGGCACATTCTTCACCCCCAACGGTGAGCTCGGCATCACCTCCCATGAGATGCACGATGTGTCGGGTCTGCCCCTGGGAGACTTCCCTTACGAGGAATACGTCCCCGACCAAGCTGAGATCGATCAGCTGTTGAGCCATTCGCCCTCGGCGGTCGAGACTTTGTGGGAGTTACTCTGCCATTACCACATCTGCCTCAGCACCTTGGGGGCAGCAGACCATAAAGGGAAGAAGAAGGGGATCAGCCACAAGAACTGGGCTGATTATCTGTTCCCAGGGAACGACGTCAAGGGGCAACCTGCCCTTCCATTAGGCGCATGCGACCAGTCCGAGGTGGAGGCAAGGATAGCCGAAGACGGGGGTAACATGACTCTCGACCGTGATGAAGGCGGATTCAAGTCAGGTACCGTCCTCCGCTCGTTCCACCATCAGGCGGAGTCACCAATCTCTGGGAAGGCGCTGCTTGCGGGGTACCTCATGTTATGGTTGAAGAGGTGCGTAGTCCCCACTCACTCCTTTGAGGCTCTTCCCGTCGAGGTCGTGTACCCGGCGGTTTGCTTAGCTCACGGGAAGTCTTATTCCTTGGTATCGGCGACGATAGCGTGCATCCATCGGGGGCTCCGCACCCTGACGGCTCAGTTCTGCCGCGTGTTGACTGTCGATGAGGGAGAAGGAGAGGTTATCAGGACTCCCAACCCCCGGGTGGGGCTGCCGTATACCTATCTGATGGCGTGGTTCGTATACCACTGTGAGTGCTTGATGAGTGCTCCGGCGGCTCTCCAAGGTGACAAGTTTGTCCCTTTTGTTCGGCGCTTGGAGAAGTGCTCCTGGAAGTGCAAGGATATCCCCGATGCGCGGAAGATGCTCTCCCACTTTGGGAATTACAATTTTCGCCGTTCCTTCCCCTATTTCAGCGGGGGCGGATATGGAGAATCCCTCAGGGATGCGCCGACGGCGGACCGCTACACAACCCTCCCTCGCGGCGCCTTTCGCTGGTTGGTAAACATCCGGCCCGGGTATCATGTTCTGAGAACGGGCTTGTCGTGCTATCTTGAGCCGTACATCCCCTTTAGGTTCGCCCGCCAGTTTGGGTATGACCAATTGTACGTGGGCAACGTCAATCCCCAACTGCGGTTTGAAGGAGGGCTGGTGGATGGAGCTCGCGGATGGTTCTGGACTCATGCTGGCGGCACTGATGCTCGCTTTGAGTTACCCTCAAAGGATCGCGACTTGCATCATACATTCTCGTATTGCCGGTGGTATCGGGGCGCCAGCGCTGATCCTACCGACTTCCGGTTCCAGAGTTCGTGCCTGGCGGAACACAGACGTCACCCACGAGGAGCTCCTCGACCTTCGAGGCGAAGGGGCCGTGCAACGGCTAGGGAATTGTTCATGGAGGACCCTGCAGGAGATTCTGAGGGTGAGGGTGTGGGTCCAGGCGAACCCGAAGCGCCCGAAACGCGAGCTCCTCCTCCCAGTCTTCCTTTAGATTCCCAAGGCGAGCGGAGGGAGCCTGCTGAGTTAACTCGGGTGAGCAAGCGCCTGGAGCAAGCCCGTAGTGCGATTGCTGGGCGTATGGGAGCGCCTCTGTTATCTCCGAGTAGTTCGTTGCTCTCAAAACGGCAGCGAGAAGCGGCGGAGAGCTCTAGAGTGGAAGTGGCCAAGAGGGCCCGTGGCGAAGAGACTACGGTGACCACCAGAGCGGCGGCCGATCGGGCAGCTACCGCCTCTGGGGCGGAAATAGCTCGACCTGCTCCTTCTGTTGCGCCGCAAGTGGCTCCGGCGATTCCGAAGGATACGCTTCCTTCCTCGGGAGTGGAGTCACAGGCGGGGGCCTTGACGACTCCTGCATCTGCACCAAGAGGTAATCTTTCGGTGCAATGCTTCTGTGTAAGAAGTTGGATTCGCATCCTCTGACCGTTCACATTGAATTCATGTAGGTGCAGTTGAGGAAGCGATCCCCATCCCTTCTGACGAAGAGGAGGGGAGTGGAGATGAAGGAGAACCAGGGGGTTCGAGTAAGTATGAGTTTCAAAGCTGTTGACCCTTCTAGGCTAAGGGGGTACTGATTGTCATCATTACATTTTTTTTTGTATTCGCAGTTGGCCCCTCTCGTGGAGTAACTGGTAAGGAGGACCCTCCTTCTTGGGGGAGTCATTCGGGCGAATCTGAGACAGACGACAACGTCTCGATTCACGAGGCGCTATCGAGCGAAGAGGAAGTATCGACTCCCGTGGGTCAACAAGAGGGAACCTCCGCTTTCGCGGGGACGTCGGTCGGGGGTGAACGCTCAGTGCGAGAGTCTCCTGTTCAAGGGGGAACTCCCGCCGGACTAATGGTCAGCTCCTCACCTGTGGTGGCTTGCGACTCTGTTACTGCCGTTCTGGCGGTGCCAGCCACTGTTCCGGCTCCGGCAGCGCCAGTCGCCATTCCTGCGATTGTGACCACCGGTGCTCCGATCGCGGCTTCGTCCTCTGTTGAAGAGGCCGCCCTCTCTCCTATGGAATGCTGGCGAAAGAGGCAGGTGGAGCGAGCTGTGGCCAATTTCGAAGACACTCTGGCTCACTGCACTCGCCAGGTCTTGGAGGGGAATTGTCCCTTCGAGGAATTCAAGGAAGTCCTTGAGGACGATGCGTCCTTCTTGCGTAAGAGGCTCGGCGCTGCTGCAGCGAGACCCTATTTTCAGCGCTTGAACAAAGTGGAGGTGGCGGTTCAGCAGCTGCTCACTCTTCGTGCGGAGAGCTCCAATCTCCTTGATATCGCCTCTCGCGAAGTTCGAGTAACCCTGGCAGATCGGGATCGCCGCCTGGATGAGAATCTGACGCTGGAGTTAAAGTTGTCAGCGGAGTTGGAGCGGGCCCAAGCCGAGGATGCACGGGTGGCTCGCGAGCAAGAGACGGTTGATAGTCGGTTCTCCCGAATTTCCTTTGAAGTGGAGAGGCTGAAACGGGTCATAGCTGACGCGCAGGCTTCTCTGGCTGTTCAAGGGAAGGCCCTTGACCAGGTGGCAAAGGAGCTGGAGGATGTTGAGTCCCGCCGGCAATTGACCACCGACACTGTTGGGGAGAAGTATCGAGCTCTCAAGGATGTCAAGGATGTCATTCAAAACCTGGTCTCATGCACAGAGGAAGAGATCCGTGGAGAGATCTTAAGGAGGCTTGAGCTCAGCCACGCCGAAAAGATTCGCGAGGCGGAACTGCGAGTGAAATCTTTGTAATTCGCCTTTAGTTTTTTTTTTTTTTTTTTTGTGTTGTAATAGGACTCCCTTTTCGTGAATGAAATTATCCTTTTGCTTCTGGCGATTACGACTTGTGTGCATATTATATTTAGTATAGTTATTTTAAAGCACCAGTTGACGTCCAGTTGAGGGAAATTTCCCTTGGCGGATTTCAGTCATGGGCCCGCTTTGCCAGTAGGCGAATTTTACCCATGGGCGAATTCGCAATTGTCACCTCAACGGCGAATTCAATTTGCAGGGGGAAAGCTCCGCTTTAGACGGGTCGCGTGTCCACCCACGTGCATTGTCAGTTACGGAGACGTGGGCACGCCGTCTTGCCTTAATTGCGGTGCGATGGGTCTCTTCGTCCTTCGTGCTCGATCTGGGCCGTTGGTTAGAGATCGTGCCCCGAAACTGCCAAATCTCTACCGCTCGTACGGGATATTCGGCCCCCTCTTCAACTGTTCGGGACCGAAGGGTCCAATCGAACTGCACGTAACCGCCTGGGATTGGATTATTTTAACACCCTTTTCTTCGCCAAGAAGGATTAGAGCTTCTTCGTCGTTTGTTTCAGAGAAGACCCGAACTACTCTTACATCTCCCGATGGCACCGAAGGTGAAGAGGGTTACCTCGAAGAAGAGGACGAGGGCGTCCACTTCGAGCGTCGCAGGAGCTGCTGCCGCCGAAGGTACGCCTTCAACCCTATCCCCATTGGGGCGTAGATAGGTTTTTATCGCCTGAATTCCTCTTTTCATGTTTTCGTTGTGCTTCAAAGCCCCTGGTAGGGCGCCGCTTCCTGAGGAGCATGAGGCCGAGCCCATCTTGATATCCGATGACGAACCTGAGAACCCGGAGGCTCCTCCTGCCCACAGTCCTGTTCCGCAACCAGGAGCGGAACCGTGTCTCGAGGTTCCTCCAATTGCTACGCTCGCCCCCGGTCAAGAGCCTACTCCCTTTGACCCCTCGCGCTGGCAGGTCCACGTCGAGGAGTTTGAAAACGCCGTGAGACAGGTAATTTCTCTTGTCAATCTTGGCCTGGGTAGCTTTGCCAGTTTCAAGCAATCTCTCCTGGACCGTGCGGTAGACATCCGACGATCCGGCGAGAATCGGCTTTTCACCCGTTGTATGCGAGAACTTCGTCTTCTGGAGTCGCGTATGATGGGGCTGGAGGCATTGCTGCGGGAGGGCCCGGACGTGGAGTCTTGTCTGGTCCACCTCCGACGTTTGGAAGCTCAGGAACAGGAGGCCCGTTCCAAAGAAATTGCTGATTCGGAATCTATCGTTGATTTCTGGGTGAGTCAACAACAACAGTTAGGGGACCAAGTCGTTGACCTCAATCGCACCATGGCTCGTCTGAGAGCCGAATTGAGGCAAGCGGAGACGAATTGGAAGGGGCTTCAATCCGATGTCGTCAAGGCTGGCAAGAAGGCTGAGGAAGAAGCCCAACGTCTTCGGGCCTTGCGTGAAAAGGACGCCGCTGCCAGGTCGAGCTTTGAGGAGCGAATCAGGAAAACAGCCGAAGACAAGGCTCGGGAGGACCACGCGAGGAAGGTGGACCTGGTCAAGGAGGAGATCTCTACTTTTAGCGTGTTTGATTGAAATTTCTGCTATGTATTCCTGCTTAAGATACTCTGTTTATCTGTCTTGCTTTTGAAACTATGTCATGACTCGTGAAGTCATGATTTTGTTTAGATGTATTATCTTAAACACTGGGTGCATGTTTTGCCTTTTTGAACGAAATACTATGCCTTTCGCCATTTGCAAAAAACATAACTTTGTTCAAATGTACTGTCTAGAAGCATTTGGTGTAGCTTGTGTTCTTCCTCGTTACGTTCCTTTTGGATACAACCCCTTTAATACTCCTTTGGCACGGCCATCAGCAATCTCAGATAGTACCCCCTTCGGGCGAAAGCTTGATTCGAGTATTTATTGGTGAATTCGCCGAGAGAGTCGTATTAAACCGCCGGTGGGTTCGCTGTGGGGATTAACCTCGACTGCTGGCGAATTCGAACCGTGGGCGAATCTCTGGTGGTGACGGATTCGTTTGAAAGCGAGGTTCGGTTGTGGCGAATCTTGCCCAATTGCTGACGAATTTATGCTACAGGCGAAATCCGTATGGTTTGAGTTGGAGTCGAAAACCACATTTAATTGACGGCGGATTTGAACCGCGGGCAACACTCGCATGATGGCGAGTTCGTCTAAAGGCCCGATATCTGACTGTTGGCGAAGCTTACGCCACGCGTCGGTCGGCGGACCCGAGTGCTCGCCAACCGAGACCGTGCAGGCGCATTTAACGCTCATTTATTGGTGAAGTGACTGATCGTTCTGCCTCCTGCTTAATCCGATCGGTCTATTTGGTGTTTCGAGAGTAGCCTTCAATGGCGCTGAGTTCGAAGCGTCGCAGAGCGTTCGGACCGCTTGATGGCTTGGGGTAATGAATCCCAACCGTTGGATCTCTTGGTATATACTTCCGCACTTGCCATCCTTTGGCCAAGTCTTGACTGCTTCGAGCGAAATCTGCTAGAAAAGAAAAGAAAACCTCTCCCCTTCATGGCCTCCTCTCCCGATCATAGTGACGGCGAAGGTGTCGGCTCCTCTACCACCGTTGTGAACGTTGGCGCTCCCCCTGCCGCCCCGGTGAGCCCGGTCCAAGAATACCCCATTCCGGACCCTGTGGCTCACCCCGCTTTCGTGCCGCTCAAAGAATTGGTGGATTTGGTGCACAGGTGTGCCCTAGCCGTCAGCGTGGGAGGCGAGCGATACTACGATTCGCTCCCCTTGGTAGAGAGGCGTCTGGAGGCGGTCCGCTGTGCGGGCGATGACTCGCTCACACAGCGATGTGAGCGAGAGCTCGAGCTCGTGGAGGGGTGGATGTACCGCCTCGAGGAACTGGCTCACGAAGATCTTTCCAATGAGTCGCCGCTTCCCCCGCTGCACTTCCTGCTTGGGCACAACGAGCGGGCGAAGTGTATCCAGGCGAAGGAGGCTGAACTCAGACGTCTGAGAAAGCGGCACCAAACGGTAACGGACCGGATGGACGCTTACTTGGACCGGGCTTTCCACGGGGATGCCGGCACTCTTCGTGGCGAAGCGAAGCTGCAGGAGCGTTCGCGCGAGTTAGGGAGGCTCGGCGAGGCTGCCAGGGAGGTTGAGAAGGCACTGGAGCTCCTTCGCAAGGAGGAAGAGGACAGCCAGGCGGCCCTAGCCAGGCGGCAGCAGGAACGAAAGGAGAAGGCGAAGATCAGCCGTGCGGCGGAGCGAGCCGCGATCAAAGCTAAGATCGGCTCCTTTAGTCTACTAAAGTTCCTGTGATGGCCCCCGCTCCCTTCTCTTTCCCCCTTTTTTTTTTGTTTTGTCATTTGTCAACTCAGTTGGTGCTCCAAGCACCACAACTTGAAAAACTTATGCTTGTAAACTTTGGCCTGTAATGGCCTTAAGCCTTTGTTTATTGCTGTTTCGTATGCACAGTTTCCTTTTCTTTTCGATTGTGTTGTTCTGGTATTTGAGTTGAACTTGGTGAGCTTCTGACCGTTCTGTTCTGAACTTAGTCATTTCGGACTCTTGTTCTACTCTCGGTCGCTCACAGCGTGGGATCGGGTTGATCCCGATTTCCGCGTTGTAGCTCCCGTGAGATCGAGAGAGTAACGCTCGGCTTGCAGTAGGGAACAGCCGTTCGCTGCTGCGGTCGAGTGGAGGACTCAATTTCGACCTGCCACTCGGCAAGCTGTCGCTTGAGGATTTGGCAGAGCTGTTGTCTGCCGAACTGCTCTTGACAGTGGTCGTCGTCTGAATAGGCGGCGACAGATGATAATCGAATCGTCAGAGGTGTAGGAATGTGACGCTCGATTCTTGTAGGGACCCTCGCGTGGTAGGCCGCTACCCATCAGTTACCCTAAGGGGATGTTAGGATAGCTGGAATAGGCCGAATAGTTCAGGGACGTAGGAGTGTGACTATTCGACAGAAGTAATAACACGTCGCGTGGTAGGCTATTACTCAGGCTATGTTATTCGCTGGAATAACGGCGCCAACCATCAGAGGTGATCATTAACCTGATGGGGGTTTTGTCACGATGGGAGTGACTGTGGGGGAACTTACCACTCTTATGGAGGGGATTGGTAAGTAGATTGTGTCAGAGGTTTAATGTTAACGTGACAGAGAATGTCGTGATTGGAACGACTTTGAGGACCCACCATCCCTTGGAAGAGGATTGGGGAGTTGATTTTGTCAGAGGTTTAATGTTAACATGACAGGGAATGTCGTGATTGGAACGACTTTGAGGATTCGCCATCTCGCTGGAGAGGATAGGCGAATTGAATGGGTTTGTCGTGGTATGAACGACCTTAGTGGATCCGCCCTCCCATTGGGTGAGATAGGCGAATTGGGTTTTGTCGTGGCATGGACGACTTTAGTGGATCCGCCCTCCCATTGGGTGAGATAGGCGAATGGATTCCGCCAGGAGCTTTCGTCAGAGCGGGTAGAGTAGGGACAGTTTAACCTCATATACCAGTTGGAGGGTTTGAGAACCAGTTTATACTCATGTACTTGTGGGAGTTTGTGAAGAAGAACTAAGGGTAGTACTTCTTCAAGTATTTGCCGTTGATAGGCATCATGATCTTGTCGCCGTTGGGCTTGACGAGGCGATAGGCGCCATTTGAATAGACTGTTTCTATTACGAATGGCCCTTCCCACTTGGATTGGAATTTACCCTTCTTCTTGGAGGTGAGAATCATTGGTCGGCGAACAGCTAACACCAGCTCTCCTTCCTTGAAGGCTCGGCGTCTGACTTTTTTGTCGAAAGCCTTAGCCATCCGCGCTTGATAGAACTCAATGTGCTGTTGAGCTTCTAATCGTTTGTCGTCCAACGCCTCGAGCTCGGTGAGTCGTTGTCGGTGGTTGTCTTCCACCGTCATCCCTGCTGCCAAGGCGACGCGGAGAGATGGAATTTGGATTTCTAATGGTAATATGGCCTCACAGCCGTATACCAATGAATAGGGCGTGTGGCCAGTCGGTGTGCGAACCGTTGTGCGATACGCCCACAAGCTTTCGCCAAGTTTCTCGTTCCAGTCACGTTTGCTGGTTGAGGTCAACTTGGTTAAAATCTTGATGATTGTTTTGTTGAAGGCCTCGGCCAAGCCATTTGCTGATGGGTTATAGGCCGTGGAGGAGAGGTTCTGCATTCGGAACTTGTCGCAGAATCTGGTGAATGCATGACTGACAAACTGGGTACCATTGTCATGGATGATACGTCGTGGCACGCCATACCGGTAAATGACGTGGTGTTTGATGAACTTAATTACGTCGTTGGTCTTGACTTCTCTCAAGGGGACCGCTTCGGCCCATTTAGAGAAGTAGTCGGTGATCGCGAGAATGAAGCGATGACCTTTCGCCGATGGTGGGGATATTGGTCCGACTATGTCCATCCCCCACGCCTCGAAGGGCCACGAAGCCTTTGTTGGGTGCAGGTCTTCAGGTGGTTGATGCATGTAGTTGGCGTGAATCTGGCACTCGTGGCAGCGCTTTGCGTAGGCGACGGCGTCTTGCACCATCCCAGGCCAGAAGTAGCCTGTCCTTCGTAGGCGATCCCAAAGTTTGGGTCCGGGTTGGTGAGCTCCGCCGATGCCGTCGTGGGCCTCGCGTAGAGCATCCTGTGCTTCCGCTTTCGAGAGACATCGAAGCAACAAACCGTCGTATGACCTTCGATACAACGTCTTGGTGGTCGAGTCGTAGTAGAATCTCGTAGCACGTCTCCGGACTGACTCTCGCTCCTTCGCATCCTCGGGTAATACGCCGTAAAGGACGTAATCGATGATCAGGAGACGCCAGTCTTCAGCACTGGGCTGATCTGAGACTTGATGTGTGGCGTTTACTTCTGGAGCGTCTTTCAGCCGAAAGGGCTTCCTGCTCGCCACTGTGACCGATTGGATTGTTCCGAATGGTTGAGCCAAGTTGGCCGCCAAAGAAGCCAAGGCGTCTGCATGTGTGTTCTTGGAACGTAGCACATGCTCAATGTGGAAATTCTCAAACGATTCCACTAGCCGGGCAGCCGCCCTGTGGAGTGGGATCAGGTCTTCGTTTCTAACCTCGTATTCGCCGGTCATCTGTTTGACGATGAGCTGGGAATCGCCGTAAGCTTGGAGGTGCTTTATTCCTAGCTCTTTAGCCAACTCGAGTCTGAAGAGTAATGCGTTGTACTCGGCTACATTGTTGGTACATGGCTCTGTCAAAGAGAAAGCTCGTGGTAGTACGTGGTTGTGCGGGGAAGTGAGGACCACCCCCACTCCCGCGACAATAGAGCCATCCGGGGCTGCGCGAGACGCGCCGTCGAAGAACATCTGCCACACATCCGGTAACGAGGTTACGTTGACCTCAAGTGGTTCGTCCGGCAAGTCTTCAAATAAGTCAGTTTTTGTTCCCAGTGGGTGACTGGCCATGAGATCGCATATGGCCTGCCCCTTGACCGACTTCTGGGGCATGAAGTGAATGTCGTACTGGGAGAGCAGAAGTGCCCACCTGGCTAAACGCCAATTTAATGCCGCAGGTTGCGTCATAAAGACTCGAATGGGATTCATTCGTGAGATGACGTGGATCGTCTGGCCAACCAGGTAGTGTCGCATCTTTTGGATGGCGAACACCAAGGCCAAACATTCTTTCTCAACCATCGGGTACCGTTGCTCGGCGCCTTGCAGGGTCCTACTGAGGTAGTAGATGCCTTGCTCGTGGCCGGCATCATCGTTTTGTGCCAAGAGAGCACCCAGAGAGTGCTCCATGGCCCGAATATAGATGAGAAACGGTTTCCCTGAAATCGGTGCAGCGAGGACCGGCGGATTTGAAAGGTAAGCCTTGATGTCCTCAAAGGCCTGCTGGCAAAGCTCGTCCCACACGAAGGAGGTGCCTTTCTTCATAAGCTTGGAGAACGGCTGACACTTGCCTGAAAGATTCGAGATGAATCTTCGGATATAGGCCAATCGTCCCTGGAGGCCTCTCAATTCCTTGAGGTTCCGGGGTGGTCGAAGCTCTTGGATGGCTCGCACCTTGTCTGGATCAATTTGGATCCCTTTCGTCGTGACGACGAAACCGAGGAACTTACCACTAGTCATCCCTAAGAATGATTTCGTGGGGTTCATCTTGAGCTGGTGAGCCCTCATGAGTTCGAACATTGTCCTCAAATCTTGAAGGTGGTCACCGTGGTGGCGACTTTTTACGACGAGATCGTCCACATAGCATTCCACCGTCTTTCGCAGGTGCTGTCGAAAGATCGTGCTCATGGCACGCTGATAGGTTGCGCCGGCATTCTTGAGTCCAAAGGGCATGACCGTGTAGCAGTACACCCCCATGGGAGTTCTGAATGAGGTGTGTTTTTCGTCCTCGGGGTGCATTTTGATTTGATTGTACCCCGAGAAACCGTCCATGAAGGACATCCTCTCGAATCCGCACGTGTTGTCAATGATGACATCCGTGATGGGGAGGGGAAATTCGTCCTTTGGGCACGCAGAGTTGAGGTCTCTGAAATCGATGCAGATGCGGATCTTACCGTTTTTCTTTAGCACTGGAACAATGTTAGCCACCCAATCGGGGTGTTGTTCTTCTCTGACGAAGCCGGACTCGATGAGCTTCTTTACTTCAGCCTCGATCGCCTCCATGATCTGAGGGCGAAACCGCCTTTGCTGCTGCTTGACTGGCTTGGCGTCTGGGCTGATGTTGAGGCGATGTGTGGCGATCCGCGGATCCAAACCAGGCATGTCCTCGTAATTCCACGCGAAGACGTCGATGTATTCCCGTATGAGGGCGATGAGATCCTCCTTTTCTTGAGGAGGCAGGCTACCACTGATGAATATGGGCTTGGGACTTTCGTCAGTGCCCATGTTCACTTGAAGGATTTCGTCCTCAGTGGGCGGTTCTCGCTGCTCGAAGCGACTACTCCACTGGGCGTTAACATGGCGATCCCATGTCTCGTCATAGAGCGGGAGCTGTTCATCTGTCGCCATCTCGGCAGGGTCCATTGTAGCCATGTTGATCGTGAGGCCGTCGAATAGGTCTCTCACGCTGACATCTGAGTCCCACGCCGAGGTTTCTGACGACTGATCTCCTGAACATGCATAGTCGGAATCTTCGCCGATGTGGAAGCATAAGTCGGACGAGGAGGAGGAGTAGCCTAAGCCTCTCCTAGTCCGGTTGAAATAATTCGAGGGTTTCCCCTTAGGTACGTAAGCAGGTCGGATGACCGTCCTGCGTCCTCGGCCGTAATTGAGGCCTTCTAGACGAGTGAGGTCGTACCCCATGTTGCTCATCATGCGTCTCGCAATTCGACTGTATTGCGAAAACTGGGGTGCTGGGTCTTCGTCTTCGGACTCGTCCCAGAGCGTGCGCAAGGGCTGATCGATCCGGCCGAAAATAATGTCTTTTCGATATTTGTTTCGGGCTGGCACAACGAATACAGCTCGCGACGAGTCAATCGGCAACCCCTTCGCGGCGTACGACGAGCAGACCGGCATGTGCAAGGAAGGATCTCGGCAGAGTTCCGACCAGAGGCCGTTGGGTTCATCGTCCTCAGACGTAGAACAAGACGACACATAAGCAAAGTTGGATTTCTCATTGACGACAATCTTTCCCGCTTGAACAGCGTTGGTTACATGGTGACTCTCGTAACCAATTACAATTGACTCGAAATCGTTTAAGATTAGATTATCGCCGTACTCAGGCTCACTGTCCGCTTCGTTGCCGCTTTCCGGTTCCTCAATCGGCGGTTCGACAGGGTCCTGATACAGCAGAGAGTCGGTGAAGTAGTTTTCGACGCCTTTGAAGGGTTGTCTGTCGGCCACCACCGTCTTCACGCGCTCGTAGTCGTCCACGTACTTCAAACATTGGTGCAGAGTGGATGGGACTATTCGATTGCCATGGATCCACGGGCGTCCTAGGAGCATGTTGTAGGAAGGCTCGGCATCGATGACATAACAGGTCACCTCTGTCTTCATGTCGCCTATGCGGTATTTCAAGCGAATTTTGCCTAGTGGCCGCGTCCCTGTGGCGTTAAAGCCAAAGATGGTTGTGGTGGTTGAGGACAAACGCTTCGGCGGTATCCCCAGATGCTTGATCAATTTCAGAGGCACGATGCTTAGTGCGGAGCCCGGGTCGACTTGGATCCGATCCACTCTCGCTGATCCGACATAACCCGTGAAGTACAGTGGTCGATCGTGAGTCGTACTCTTGATGAGCATATCTTCAGGAGTAAAGGTGATGCACGGGACCCGTCTATCCGAGATCCGGCAACAATTCGCACATTCTTGTTCCGCCTCCGTCTCTTTTAAGAAATGGGTCGAGAAAGCCTCCGAATCCGCCAACGCCTCCTGTAGGGCCTCCCGAGTAGACCTGGATAGTCTAAGGAGGTCGTGCATGGTGATTCGTGCCGGGATGCTTTTCAGTTGTGCGAGCACGTTGATCCTGAAAGGTTGGCGGCTTGAGCTGGGTGCCTCTGGATTAGGAGGGG
>BQKN01063250.1:67704-79503 GCA_022839385.1 Asparagus kiusianus
CCCCCCCCCCCCCCCCCCCCCCCCTCACGCGCACATGCACACACAGTCATATGCGTACAAATCCAATAGCATAGACAATTTCACAACCACATCACTATAAATGTTTTTCTCCTATCCTGTCATCTTTTTCAGACCTGCCCATTCAATTGAAATTGAATTGAAAAGGCAGCAAAATTATGAGTCAAAAATTGTTTTCTATCCACCATTTCTATTTGACTAGAAAGGTATTTTAACATGACTTGTCAATATTTTATTGAATTTTAGTTTTATCGCAGATAGGCTGTTCAAGGACATCTAGTTCTTGATTAGATAAAAGGTCATACTCGAAAGACAGCTACCTATTTGGTCAATAAATTGTTTAACTAGGTCTTCTGTACATAATGTAGTTTCTTTTGAAGAATGGCATATTACTCTGCTGTTCAGTGACAATTATTGAACAGTACTTACAAGATGGACTTTATTGTAGCAGATGTATCTATTCAAAACTTAAAATATATTCTTTCATTTTTTCGAGATTAAAAATAATCAAAATCAAAGTTCCCCCTTCATATGTGTCTATTCTGAATGTTTGTTATTTAAATGTACTACTAAATCAATAAATATTGACCTACTTTCGACAGCTATCCAATAAAAAAACATTCCTCTTTTATTGTCATCACGTGCCATCTAAAATGGTTGTATATTTGGGCAAATATTTTCTCCTCATGGACAGGTTAATTGTATAATTGCAGTTCACTTTTGGGCTCCAACTTTTAAATGGGGTATCAGCATAGCAAATATTGCGGACTTTGCGAAGCCGCCAGAGAAAATATCCTACCCACAGCAAGTTGGTGAGTGGGGTTGATTTTAAGACTAATTTGAGCGTATACTTATATTTACGGATCAGCCTAGTTCCTTTTCAAAATGTGTTTTAGTAAAACCATTTATGTTTTGAATGATGTTCAGCTGTTACTTGCACTGGAGTTATCTGGTCACGATACAGCATGGTAATTACACCGGTAAGTGGCTACAGCAAAGGCCCAAGAATTTCCAGCTCTAATTTTTGTTTTATATTTGTCATTTCTTGCAACAGACTGAATTTCGGGGGAAAAAAACTTGTACAAGTTGATTTTTCACTTTTGCAATTAGGGCAAATGATGAATAAATATTAGGTGTAATTATTATTTCTGCTTCAAGGTAGGTACTTCTAGGTGGATTGTACAAGCATCTGATTATGGGGAGTATGGTTGGAATATGGTATCCGATATCCCTCTCTGTGGGGCTTTCAAACTACTAGCCTAACTGAAATTTAAACTAAGTAAGCACTGGATATTTCAGCCTTAGATTAATGTAGTCTTTAACGAGCATTCATGCTATTCTCCTGCAATGTCATGGAATATATTTTGCATTAGTACATAGGAACAAAACCTTGCCAAGTCACTGACTAATGTCGTCTTTCTGAAGATTGAAATTAAAAAAAATACCATCGTGAAACAATATAAACTATATACATGTTGTGCAGATAACTAACTTTATGTTTGATGGACAAATGATGCCAACATCAAGTATCCAGGCATCCTGAGCTACTAGATACGGGAATCTTTGAAATATCTCATAGGAGATGCAACTATATTTGGTAGATGTGCATGTAAACATGTACCTGGCTACTCATGTGTATGAGATGTAATCACCAAGTACCTGTCGGAATTTCAACAAAATAAACCATTTGCAGTAGTATTAATAAATCGCATGTTCATCAACGGGATTGTATTGGAATGGTGATATTTTATAGCTTTATTACTTAAAGTGTCAATAGAGTATTAGAGTATCCAAGGTTTTAAATGCCGGATGTCGGGTTCATGTCGGATAGTTAAAATTCATGTTGGATAGCGAAAATCAGGGATATGTCGGGGGACATGAAAAAAATATCTGATTGCCATATCGAATGGTGTGCATATGTGTAATATAATTATCATAAATAAAATCTAAACAGACTTAAAAAATTCTATTGTCTAAACATATAAAAAAGTGCATATCTTATGATGCTTAGGGTTGATGTTGAAAGAAAGATGTGAGAAAAGAGGACTTCAATATTAGCAGTTAAGAAAAAGAAGATCGCTCGATATTGATGTCGAAGGAATAGCTCGGAGAAGAGACCGGAGACCGATGCGATGTCGAAGGAGAGAGAGAAGATGAGCGATGGATATTACTTCGATCTTTTTTTTCCATTTCCTTTAACTTATCGGCTTTTGTCTTTGGAAGTAATATTAAGACAATCAAGAATTTAAACCCAAACCTGACTAGATAAAATATAATAAAAAATAATAAAATCAGCCAATTTTTCAGATTGAGAAATCGGCTGACATAACTGATATATCACCCGACATACCCGCCCGATATATCCGACATGTCGCCTGATATATCCGACATGAACTCTGAAAACGCAATTCGTATTGAAAAGCTCCATATCGTATCGGTTGGCCCCTAAATCCAACATGTCGGCCGACATTTGAAACACTGAGAGTATCTGAGCAGCGTCCTTAAGTGTCTAACTGTGCAACCTAAATTTTAAGGTGTCCTGGTGAGTGATTGCTTTTGGCAGGGGCTTATTGATCTTCATGTAGAGGCTATGCTGTTGCCGCTTGGAGAAGAGAGAACTATCTCATTTCTGCTGGCTTTTCAAATCATGGAAGGCTTTGTTCTTCTTACTTTTTGCTGATTTGATGTTGTACCTTTTCTGTCTCTGCCTGTCAGTGGATTACATGCGCAACATGCACTACAGACTGCAGTTGTCCTATCACAAGTGGTTTATACTTGGATAGGGCTTTTCAGCCTTCAATTTAGAGCCTACAACCTTGCTATATGTGATTGATTTTCTGTTCTTAGCTAAAGAAATGATTTTGCTATCTGGTTAACAAAAGAACAAGTCAACTGAGTTCTGCTGAATATACGGGGAGGCCTGGTACCATTACTTCTGATCTTTTTCTCTTGTTCATATTTGGAATTGCAGAAGAACTGGAACCTGTTTAGTGTTAATGTTGCCATGGCTGGAACGGGTCTTTATCAACTTGGTCGCAAAATCCGGTATGCGTTGATTTACTAAAATAATCTGGATTCTTGTATGCCACTAGCACTGATAAAATGAGATCTTTTTTTTGGTTGGGGGGGGGGGGGTGGGTTTGGATGTTCTCTTACCATATAGTTTATTCCTTAAAGACTATGCATAAATAATCTAGTTTTTAAATTATGGAGCCCTATAGCTTCTTTGTATTATGATTTTCTCAATCATTATTTTTGAGTTTCATTTTTCAATGTTCACCTTAAAATTTACAGCAAGAGGAGAACTAGTTTTTTTTTTAAAATTCAACCGTCAAAGCGCATCAACCGACTTGTTATGGGTTTTCCTGATTTGTCATCATTTGAATATTAGAAGTTGATGTGAGTCCTGTGAGTGTAGAAGCTGATGGCAGTCATTTGAGTATTAGAAGTTTATGTGTAGCATATATTCATATGAGTCATTTTATGACTTTATCAAATCTTTTTACGAAATCTGTAAATTATTCATTCCAAAATCATATATAATGATGTATCTGTGTTAATGGTTTAACATTGAGACCCTACTCATTCTCATTTTCTCAAATGTCCTCTATCATGAAAATTCCACATATATCTGCTTCTTTAGTGGTAAATTGATACAATATCTATTAAAGGTCATGGCGGTAGATCTCTCCTATAATGTTCTTTTATGGTACCTAAGACCCATTCACTATGATACTGAGTGAAATAATTAACGACTTACCGATGGAAAACTGTATTCTTAATGTGTTATACACCTATGTGTTCAGATATATTTTTGTCTGATAGTTGTAGCTCTCATACGCAGCAGATCTTTGGTCTGACTACAAGTTCAAAATCTTCAGGCTCATGGCAATATATAAGTTTATGATTCTTGTAGTTGACCCTAAAAATCAAGTCCACAACATCACCTTGATTACGCATATATCTAGCTTTATATTATGAATGGCATAAACAAGAATTGTTCCAATGGCATATCTTCTATAAATACACTCTAGTAATTATGATTGTATATTGCTAGACATCTAGATTCCAGAAAGGTTCCCATCTGTAGAATAATAATACACTAACAATAACTAAAAATAGACATTTTCAAAGTTTAGTGCTTGGACTTTGAGAACCAGTAAATTTAGTCACATAGTTCCTTGTACACTCTCCTTCCCTCTCCTTCACTTTGCCTCCAAGTACTCAGAATTGGAATCTCAGCTTCAATTTTTTTTAAAAGAACAGAGAAAACCAACACACCAATTCCCACCAAAATGCTTTGAGCACCCATCTGATTCCTGGGCACATGAAGTATTTCTCATGACATTTAGCAAGAGGATTTCCGCCCAGGTATTAGAATTCATTTAAACCTGGCTGATGGATAGCTTACGGCCACTGCTTAAGATAGATGTGTTCCACGATACATCACTATAATCTATAACCAAAACTGCTTCCATATTTACTGCATTATACTGCTTTTGTTTGACACTAATGATGCCAACTTATTTAACAAAAAAAAATATAAAACATTCTGTTATTTCATATAGCAGTTAGCAGTGGTTTTTTGATTTCCTTGTACATGATATTGTGCTATTAGCTAATATCTGTCATATTTATATCATTAGAAACTCAATGTCATGGTTGACATTTCATCCTACTAGTTGTATTAGTTTGCAGTTGGCTTTTCATCCTAGTAGTCGTTTTAGTTTGCAGTTGGCACTTGTACACTTTGACATATTTTCCTTTTTTCAGGCAAGATTATTTTGCTGAAGTACAAGAAGCATGATGACGGAAAATATGGGTTTGAACATGCCAGGAGGCACGATGCAGCTGATTTAAGTAGGGTTGAATTGTTTGTTTGAATCTCAGCTTAAATGCTGGTCTATTCAGTGTACTGTATCTTCATTCCTTTTGCGTGTGCTCAGCTGAAAACATGATTCTTGAATAAAGGAGTATTTCATAATCATATGCCATTTTGTTCGTTCCCGTTTTGTTAAGATGATGTTCATCACACTCATTAAAAAAAAATCCATGTTTTCTTCATCATAGTATCATTAAATATTTCCTCGTACTTAAGTGTTTGTTGATTTGCATAACTATTATAATGTCTCTCAATCCGGTGACTGCAACTTAGAATCTCTCGTCCTTTTGTTTTCTTCTCCGGAATACAGAATAAAGATTTATGCAAAGTTCTGCTGTAGATAAATGTACTAGATAGAGATCATTTATGGAGGAGTTGATGGAATAAGAATCATATCAGAACAGTTTGCTTGTGGAACGTTGTTGCGATCTATACAATGGGGAAGTTGAAATTCTATGGATCTGAATAGGGGTGTCTAAAAAGCCCGCCGGCCCGGAAACCCGGGCCAAGTCCGGGCTCTGGGCCCGGGCCGCCTCTTTGATGCCCTGCCCGGAATAGTTTTTTTAATTTTTTTATATTTTTTATATGTAATATGTATAATATATGTATATATAATATATTTTTATATATATATAATATATGTATATATGTAATATATGTATAATTTGTGTGTGTATATATACTCTCTCTTATATATAATATGTATAATATATGTATATATAATATATTTTTATATATGTATAATATATGTATATATATAATATATGTATATATAATATATTTCTATATATGTATAATATGTGTGTATATGTAATATATGTATAATATATGTGTATATATAAATATATATAATATGTATAATAAATGTATATATAATATATTTATATATATATATAATATATGTATATATAATATATTTCTATATATGTATAATATGTGTGTATATATATACTCTCTCTTATATAAGTATACTAGGTGGAATGCACGTGCAATGCACGTGATTAATTATTATAATTTTTGATTTTTAGTTTATGTATTCATTATAACATAGTTGTAAAAAAATTTATGATTATCATTATATATTAAAAAGTTTCAGATATTTCAATATATAAAATCTTGTTTGTTTCAATACTTTACCTTCCACATAATTAGTGAGGTTTAAAGTCTTAAAATATTAATGATCCAAGAGCAAGTTAATTATTTAGAATTCTAATTTTAAAATTTTAATGATGTAAGCACCAATATCTAAAAAACTATTATTATTAATGAAAAAAATAAATCTTGAATTCATCAACATAAAATGGTAGGTTTATCTGGCCATAGAGAATTTTGTTTAATTATAAAGAAGTCGCTCGCACCTATTGTTTACTTTCACTTTCTATTATCTGGCGACTGAGTATTATAGATATTCAAAAACTTTTTTCTAGAATTTTCAAAGTTAGAATGTGCAAATTCAATTAAGAAAAAAATATAAATTATATGATCAATTCTAAAATCTAATATTATAATCCTCCTACATCTTCTCAACTAATTAATTAATTTGTCAAAATAATTACTCTAATTTCAGAAAACTATAAAATATAATCTGAGAATGATTTTAACATATTTTGTACACATATGGATTGTATTTTAACAAAATAATTTAGATCTATCAAATATTGAATAATGTCCAAAAATTTAGATTAAAGAGTTAATAGAAACTAATAACACTCATATCCAAACTATATGCTTCATAAAGGTGAGACATATAAAATGAACAATTTAATTTATTTTGTTAAATAATTTATCACAAATCATAAAAGATAAGGAGAATCATAAGGATCACATAGCCATCACAAATAAAGATTAAATTTCTCTATGCGAATTTTGTAGCAAAAGATTTTCAGAGATACCGATAGACTTGCTATAAAATCCACTCTTATAAGATTGATGTCACATGTGTCTTAGATTATGCTTTGTTTGATGGTTAATTTAAAAAAACTTCCCCTTAACTATGGGGGAAATGTTAACCCCCTCCCCCCACTACTTAAAATGAATAAATCTTTGTTCGTCAAATTTAGGGTGTTGTAGTTAATCTAAATCAACTTCAAAATTTTGATTTAATCCTATGAATTTTTCTCAATTAACCCCTCGATCAAAACTAATATCATTGAGTCGAATTCATTATGTGATAAGTACTTGACTTGGTAAGATCAAAATATCCCTCAACCATAAAAGAATTAGCTTAGTTTTTGCTAGATGAAAGAAAAAGTGAAGATTTAGAGGTAAAAAGAATTGTAAATTGGTCGTAATCCTTTCATAATCGGTTGAGTGTTTCTTTCTAACTAAAACGGCTTTCTTCAACAGGGCATTTTGACAAAATCACATATTAAAGTCTTTTACATTAAGGGGATTTGTATAGGACACGCTAAGTTGAAGGGTGTTCTCTAAAATCGCACCAAATTAAGTTGAGAGAGTTTATCTACAACACCTTTATAGTTAGGGGGCTCCGTCAAATTAAATTAGTTAAGTGGTTTTCTTGAGACATTCCCCATAGTTGAGAGAGTTTTCAAAAAATTAACTATTCTTTTAAATTTAGCTTATTTACATATTTGTCCTTAAATGTTTTATAATTCAATATTAGTCCCTAAATTATAAGCAGTTTTAAAATTTTAAGGGATTAATGTAGAATTATTGGAGATTTAAAATCAAGGAAATGATATCTAAATTATCTTTAAATATTTCTCTTATAGGTAATATATGAAATATCGGCAGATGTATTGCTATATCGACTGATATAAAAGGTTAAATACTTTATCTTGATAATATTCATGGCTTTATTTTGTTTTCTTTTATTTAGGAATTTTAATCATATATCAATCATTATCGAAAATATTAGCTGATATAACAAAATCGAGTCATTTTTAATTTGATTGTAGGCTTGGTATTGGGTCGTGTTTGGAAACCAAAACTAAAGCACAATTCACAAAAGTCACAATTCATATCCCAAATCTCTCCACTCTCAGCCCTCCTAAATCTTAAGCATATATCTTGACGCAAATTCTCATGTTGAAAATTCATCAATATCTGATATTATAGATTACAATGTTATATTATGTATGAGCATTATCTCATATGTCACCCATATATTTTTTACGTAACCCCGATTATTGCAATCCAATATCATGGATTTTATTTGTCCAGCATTTATATGATACCCAACACTTTGTAGTAGTCCTTCGAAAGCCTCTTCTAAAGCTTTCTAAGCAAAGTATATGAATTCAGAAATAATTCAAAATCTTAAGATTATTCAAAATATGATGCTTTAATTTTTCACATTTCCTCTAGTATATAAATATAAGTTAACCATCTGGCCTCATATTATACAATGTATATTATTTATGAAAGAGATCACATACTATTGGTTGTGGTTAACAAAGGCTTTAAATCTTTATTGTCTTAATTAAATTAAATACCTTACCGTTTATAAAAAATTTAATTACATACCTCCACTTGTATCTTGTGCTCTTAAATATCCTAATATTTTTCAAAATTGCATGTTTGTACCTTCTATACACAAGAATACTATTTGTAATTGTCCTATATGAATATAATGGTATAATTTTACGATAATTCTACATTTTCTATTCTTTTCATTAATAATTTATTAACATGTAATTGTCTATTAATATATTATTAGATATTACTAATAATTAATATAAGAGTTTCACACTAACATTAGAAGTTTTAGGGACCAAGTTAGGCAAACTTGAAGTGGTATATAATATGATTAATTAACAATAATAATTAATTTAGTTTAGTTAAGATTAAAATATAATATTAAAAAAATTAGGATAATATAAAGTTTTTTTACAACTTCCTCTTTTAGAGGGAGTATGTTTGGGTCAAAAGTTGATGTTTTCATTGTCATCGAATCTATTACAACTTCGGTCATTACAATAAACTCAAATGAAAAGAAAAGTTGATCTTTTTATAAGATCTCCTTTATACAATAAAAATAAAGATTACAACTCTTGTCAAACAGCATAACGGACGTTTATCACCCGCTGCTTGCGTGGGAACTTTGCCTTTGCTAGGGACGTTAATATCCGTGGACCGCCACGGATCAGATCCGGTTGACAGATTGGTGATCAAAGCTCTTACTTCACGAAGGAAGTAATCGCTGCGGCGACGATCTCGACCAAGCGAGATCACGGCTCTTCTCGAGATTTAAGACCAAGCTTAAATCCGGAGGAATAGGGAACGGGTCTCGAATCTCTCGAACTCCACTCTTTATGCATAGGAGATCGCCAAGATCTGCTAACCCTTGCTGTAAATTCGTGGCTCCACTCTCCAATTCGGCAGCGTTTCGCGCTCTTGATGTCCACCCCTGAGAAATGAGCACCCGAGCTCATATTTATAAGCTTCGGAAGCGGGTAATTGGATAAGAACGAGTGATTCCTCTTTATCTTCAGTTAAGAACTGATTAACTATAGTATCAGATCAGTTGGGACGTTCAGGAACCAACAAATCCCGTGAGAATCCGTCAAAACCGAAAAAATCACGTTTTAGATTAGATCTGGCCGATCAGTCACCCGATGGCTCGGCCTGGCCGGGCCACCAAATGGTGGCACGGCCTGGCCAAACCACCTTTTGGTGATCTGGCTTTGGGCCGAACCACTGGTTCGGCCGAGTCGTTTTGATGTGACTCGGCCGCCAGCGGCTTTTATTGGTTTTCCGGGTTTTGACTTGTTCCGTCGTTACGCGTATTTCGTTGTTTCGTTGACTTGTACGCTTCCCCGATTCCTTTTGTGAACGCATGGACATCTTGACGGTGGCCGACGGGCGTGCAGGCCACTTAGTTCTCCAATTTGATGGCCGATGAGCGTGCGGGACACTTGGAGGTGGCTGACGAGTGCACGGGCCCTTTGGAGGTGGCCGATGAGTGCACATGCCATTCAGTTTGCCGTTTCGCTTCATGTGTTCATCGGCGTCGGATAATCCCCTTAGACTTAGATAATGACGTTCATCACATTCTCTCTGTCTCGAGCTGTGTGTGGATACCTATAGGCATTTTTAGACGCCTACAGAGTATAATTCTAAGCGAAGTATATAATTTCATTTATAATTCAAAATCTTGAGACTTATTTAAAATATGATGCTTAAATTTTTTTCACATCTTCTATATAATATAAATATAAGCTAAGCATGTCACCTCATATTATACGATGAATATTATTTATCAAATGGATCACATACTATTGCCTGTGATTAACAAAACTTTTAAATTTTTACAGGCTTAATTAAACATAAATACCTTATAGCTCACGAAAGTTACACTCATATACCTCCACTTATATCTTAATGCATTTAAATATCCTAATATTTACTAAAATTACATGTTTGTACTTATGTACGCAAGAATACTCTTTATAATTTTCCTAGTGAGTGCCATGGTATAAATTTTAGGACAATTTTATATTTTCTACTCCTTCCAAAATAATTTATTAACTTGCAATTATCTATTAATATAGTATTATGCATTATTAATAATTAATATGAGAGTTTTACAATAACATTGGAAGTTTTAGGGCCAAGTTAGACAAAATTGAAATGACGTGTAATATGATTAATTAATAATAATAATTAATTTAGTTAATTTATTATTAGAATATAATATCAAAAAAGAATAGGGGTAATATAGTCATGAAAAGTTTTTCCATAACTCCCTCTTTTAAAGGGAGTATTGATATAAGAATACTCTCTCTTATATATGTATAATGTATATATGTATGTATGTATGTATATACTCTCTCTTAGTATATATGTATATATAAGTATACTCTTTCTTATATATGTATACTCTCTCTTATATAAGTATATATAAGTATACACTCTCTTATATATGTATAATATATGTGTATATATATATACTCTCTCTCTTAGTATATATGTATATATAAGTATACTCTCTCTTATATATGTATATTATGTGTGTGTGTGTATACTCTCTCTCTTAGTATATAAGTATATATAAGTATAGTATATTACAACGGCTACTTCTTCCCTATTGGCCCAACGGGCAACGGCTACTTATGTGATTCTCTCTCTCAAGTTATAACTTATAAATATATACAATATATTTACATATAATATATGTATATATAATATATAGTTACATAATAATTTGTAAGTATATACTAATACATAATTATATAAAATATAATAATGTTAAACTAAAATTTAACATTTTTTTATCAAAAAAGAAAAGAAAAGAAAATAAATAAAAAAAAGGGGCCGGCCTGGAGCCTGGCCCGGGGTACCCGGGTCCGGGCTCCGGTTTTGCCCGGCCCGAGCCCGGATTTCCGGGCCGGACCGGCCCGGATGGATAGCCCTAGATCTGAACAGCTAAATCACGTGCAGGTTGTTCTAATAGAGTTCGAGTTCGCAGTTGATGTAAGTTTAGGTGTAACAGGTTATTCAAATTTAAACTCTTGGTAGATTAGGATGGGAGGAAATCATCTACTAGCTATAATATCACTCTGGTAGCTTCATTAATTGGTTGAAAGGCTACATTGACGTCTTCAGTCACCTTATCTACCCAGAAGCAGTATACATTGCTCTGAAAGGATCAACATTTTAAGGCATCATATTAAAGGGCTAGATACCAATTTTACTTCAAGACCAGGGTTAGTATGTTGTGATAGTCTAAGTTCTGTATAAGGATATCACCCTAGTTAGGCGCTATTGGCAACCACAAGCTCTGAGATTACTCAAATTCGTATAGGATTCAATATAAGGAGAATATCTATTGGACTTTTTCTTGAATTCAAGTACAGAGGAGTATGCAACTAACCTTAGTTTATATTATACATTGTTTGAGCCTTTTAGTTTTCACGGTAATGGTAAGGCTAAATCCC
>BQKN01063250.1:102319-114139 GCA_022839385.1 Asparagus kiusianus
ATATATATATATATAGGTAAGAAACCATTTTCAATAATCTCTCTCCTTGACACAAAATACAAGTGTAGTTAGAAACCATTTTCAATAACCTCTCTCCTTGACACAATATACAAGTGTAGTTATGCTCACATCGCATTCAGCAAGAGGAAAAGAGACCAAGTTCCTCTTTAATTACTCCAAAAGTCTTATATATGCAAGCTATACGTGCAAAGTTTCCTCCTAAAAAAACCCTATAACCATGTGCTATTATCTTGTACTCTCTCCCTCCAATAATTTGAGTTGCTGCAAAAAACTATGCGTAATATAATGAACACATCACCAATGATATGGGGGAAAATGGAGTGGACACACCATCTTTACACGCTTGATTGGTTGTCGAAAGCGGGTTTTTTGAGGCCAGGTGTTGCTCTCAAGACGCATTATATATAATGATATTATTATATCAAGTGGAATCCAACTCCACCCTCAACCTTAATTAGTAGGGGAGCTTCTTTAATCCAAGGTGGTTGAGCTTCCCTTTCATGGCCTAACTTAAAAGAACATCCAAAGCTCCAAGCATTTTAAACTTATACGCACCCTTTTCTAGATATATGTGGGGCTAGTTGAGATCTCAGGTAGCCAATCATGGATGTGTGTTGTTGAGTTCTTGAGCAATGAGGGGGAGATCCTAATTAGCTTTGTTACTTAGTTCAAGACCATGAATTTCTCCTAAGTCTAGCTTTTGGGTATTTTTATAACGTTATCGGATGCAGCCTATAATGGCTGCACTCTAATATTCTATTGAGGCGAGGGATCTTTTTTTGCACATTGAGGCTGTGGATCTCAAAAGAAGCATTATGGATATAAAAAGAATCAAAAGAGATTCTCTTTGAGTGCTTTTATCTTATTTTGGATCTGGTGAAGGCTGTGAACGTGGGGGGTTATGTGTGGATCTGAGGGAGCAGCACGAGGACAGTGTCTGAATAATTGAATTATGTATAATAATTAATGACAAGTAAATGTTCATTAATTTTTCTTCTTGAGGAAATTTAGTTGTTGATGTCAAGTTGATGATATATAGTTGTGTTTTGCTTTAGTCCTCTTATAGTTAAATTACAACCCTATCATTGAACCAGCTCAAAGTTTATGATCGATGAAAGTAGGGGCAAATTTACAATTTGTTTGTGATACCATTTTAAAGTTCTTTTCTTGTAGTGAGTATATTGGATGTAGTTTTGGATTAGTTTGGCAAACCACTCAAAATTAGATTGGGATTGATTCGGACAAG
The DNA here is from genome assembly GCA_022839385.1 of Asparagus kiusianus. NCBI lineage: Eukaryota > Viridiplantae > Streptophyta > Magnoliopsida > Asparagales > Asparagaceae > Asparagus > Asparagus kiusianus. The sequence continues at coordinate 103,587 of BQKN01063250.1, forward strand.
TTTTGAGATAGGCTGGTTCTGTTTTGATTTAGGGGATCACACAACCAGGTTTAGGGGGGCTTTCTTGGCCTAGGTAGGAAAAAAATGGGCAAACATTAGTCGAGATTTTTATTCCAAAAAAAGTTCTTCCCAAAAATGAAACTAGGATCAATTTAGGTCTCAATTTGGAGGTTGCCAAACAAACCTTATACTCTTAAAAAAATCCAAAATAATGGTCACATAAAAATGAAAATTTATGTAACATGAGAACTTTATGCTCATGGAAAATTACAGTGAGTAATACAACTAAATAGGCCTCATGTGGAAATACTGTTTGCTTCGACAAACTTTGTATTGATTTATAGGAAAAGCTCATCAGTGTGAGTTGGATCCAAAGATTCTTACACTAAGAAATTGGTATAGTTCTAATGGAAATTTGATGGAGATTCTTGTATAATTATATATATAGATGGACCGCCATGCGTGAGAGTCCTAACAACCTTAATGATTGGTTCCAAAATTTGCCAACCAATAATGCTGATGTTTAACTTTAAAGAGTCTAAATAATCATCAATTAACAATCATTATGTCAACATAATTTTTAGTTTCTTAGGTTGTCAACTACAAGCACATAGCCTTTTTGTAGCTAAATGCGCCTTAAATGATGCAAATTAACTTCATAATCTCAAAAAGGTTACTAACACGGTGCCTGAGTTCTCATTTGATGCTTGGTGTAATTCAGAAAAAAACCTAAATTATAATTGTAATAACAAACAATTACCTTCAAATTTACTGCTTGAATGCGTAAAATTTTATTATACCTTAGATTTCTCTTGTAAAACTTCTCAAAGTAACTTCTTGACATAATATTTTATTTTTAATTCAGATAATGCTTTGGGTGTACAGCTTCATTGATGATCACTTTCCAAGTACTCGATTAAGGAGTCCAAAGGAATAACTAGAGAAGGCAATAATGACTATCTGAGGATATCATATATATCCTATACGCTATAATTAATTTAGAGATCTACACTAATCTTGGAATGCTGCAGCATTTAATCTTCTTTATCCAGATATATGCACTAATTAATGTAAAAGTGTCAACATTTTCTGCTCACCACATGAAATGATCTTCTGCTTGTTGCTAGCAGAATCTTTCAGGTATATAACTCGTATACATAAAGTTTATCCTTAAAAACAACTCATCGAATCTAACCGCCACTACCAGTTTGGTGAATGACCCCAATAAATTATCCACAAGCCTTCTCTATGCGTCAATATAAACTCTTGATTATTGAGCTGATCAGAACATACATCTGCATGACATTATGGATTTAATTATATCCAAAGATTCGTCTGACAAGTGTCCTCATGCTCATAATCCTTGATTTCTCGAAATTCTCATTTATGTTGTCGGTTGAAGAAGCTGTTGGGAATTTTAGTCCCCTGTCTACTATGATCTCCGCAACTTGAAAGCCAAACCACAATCAACAATATATAAAACAACCATAATTAAGAAGAAGAACACCGAGATTTACGTGGTTCGATCGACCAACTTCGACCTATATCCACGGGGCAACAATAGGAGATATCCCACTATGTATCAGGGAGAACTATAAGAGGAACCACTCAACTCTTATCTCAATCTCTCAATCTCTCAACCTCACATACATAATCAGCTCTCATATTTTCTCAAAAACTCACTCCTTACAATCTTTTGAACGGACAAAGACTGCGAAACATTCTCTCAATATCGTAATCTTTTGCACGGACAAAGACTACAATACCCTCTCCAAATGTTGTAATCTTTTGCACGGACAAAAATTATGAAACCTCGCTTCTCGCATAATATTCTTGAATCAGGCTACGCCCTCTGCTAACCCTACATTATAAGAATATTGGCTCTCTCCATTCTCCTTAGTTTTTCCTCCAATAATAGAAGAATATATATAGGAAAATAAAAACCCTATCTCTAGCCTAACTTCCTAATTAGAATATGATTGAAACTCCTAATCATGATAAGACACAATCTCCTAGTCATAAGAGATCTCTAACCCTATCTAATTCTCATAAAGTTATACAAAAAATTAAAGACACAATTCCAACACAAACAAGATAATAGTACTAGCCCAAGTTCTTTCCTAGCTCAAAAAAAGTACTAGCCCATGTTCATGGCATTTTTCTTAGGTGTATTTTGTATCCATTCACTTTAACGTTTGAGCTTGGTCTAGCATTGACACGAAATGCAATTTAGTTCTATTTGGAAGAATAATTAGATAGGTGATGATTAATTAAACATGTTTGAATTCATGATACAAATTAATAAGGACTCATCCTTTTGAGCCAACAGAATAGAAGTAAATTAGCCTAATCCATCTCAACGCATGAGGTTTTACAATTCAGCGAATTGGTTATAAAGCTCAGCTCTTCCTTTGATGGGTTTTTATATGCTTTGTTTATCTCGAGGCTGTTTGCATGAGTTAAAGCTTATGCTAGAACACACATGAAGTAACACACAACAACAATGTAAGCTGGATTACGATTCCATCGAGGTGAAGATGTTGCACACTTGCTTCCGATGTGATCTAGTTCGTGTGCGAAGTGGTATAAATTGAGGCACTATCCACATACTTAGGCATGTCCATTTAGCCCGCCGGCCCGGAAATCCGGGTCAGATCAGGTTTCGGGCTCGGGTAGGGGCCGCCTCGTCGGCGCCCGACTCGGTCTCGACCTGGCCCAGACAAAAAACATTGTCCGAACAAAATATCCGAGCCGGGCGGCCTGGCCCGGCGTCTGGCCCGACCGCAACGGTCACCTAAGGTGACCGTTGCGGGTAAAAGTCAGGCCGGACTAGGCCAATCTGGCCTGGCCGCAATGGTCACCTAAGGTGACCATTGCAGGTAAAAGCTATTTTAGCTATTTTTATCGTTTTCCCCCAAAAATGATCAAAAAATGGTAAAAAATAAGGATATTTTGGTCATTTGTCTAGAGGGCTGTCTCTATGAGAGGAAGAGGAGGAGGGGGGAGGGGTTATTTGTTTTTCTCACACCAAAATCTATCTACTTCTCTCTAATACTCTCTTATACACTCTTATACTCTCTAATAATCGCTTTAGCTCTCTTATTCTTCAATCAAATGGCTTCCGGATCTGATTATGAAGAGCAAAACCTAACTCCTAATCTTAAAATGAGCCCTCCTACTACAGCTGCTACTATCGATCCTAGTGATGATTCTACACCAAGAGCTCCTAAAATACCGAGATCCGATGTGTGAAATTTTTTCGAGAAGATAGACGTTACTAATGATGAACACGGTAGGATACTCACCCAGAAGGCTAAGTGTGTGTTGTGCGGTAAGATTTTTCAAGCTCATCATAAGAGCGACACCAACCGCCATTTAGATAAACATAACAAAGGCCGACGCCTCAAGGTGATATATGACAATTTATGATCTCTCAATCCTCATCTTCTGGTAGTCTCGGTAGTTGGAATTATGACGTAGGTTGTGCTAGGAAATGCGTCACCAGGTTTATCATTCTTAAAAACCTTCATTTTAAATTAGTATAAGATGATGAATTTGAAGATTTATTTAGAGATGGTTTTTACCCCGTATTTAAAAAATTTTCTCGTCAAACTTGTCAACGTGATATTTTAAAACATTATCAGGATGAACAAGTAAATATAATTTCTTATTTTCAAAGTTTAAATTGTAAATTTTCTTTAACTTCTGATATTTGGACATCTAGAGCACAAACATGTTATTTATGTATCACAACACACTGTATTGATGAAAATTAACAAATGTTTAAAAGAGTTGTTTCTTTTATTATAATTGAAGAGTCACATACTGGTATTAATGTTACAAATTTAATAATTGAAGAACTTATGAAACTAGGAATTTCAGAAAGAATATTTTCTCTTTCATTAGATAATGTAAATAATAATGATGTAGCTGTTGATTTTATCAAAACATCTCTGTCATTACCATGTCATGGTGATATTTTTCATATTAGATATATCTGTTATATTTTAAATTTAATTGTTTAAAGTGTATTTACTAAAATTAAACCCATGATAAAAAATGTTAGGACTGTAACTTATATGCATAATGCTTCTGAACAAAGAATTAAAAGATAAAAATAATTCTGTAAAAGAAAAAAATGTAAACCCCAGATTAATTCTAAAAGATGTTGACCATAGGTGGAATTCCACCTATGCAATGTTAAGTGTAGCAATAAAATATAAAGAAATTATAAATAATTTTATTACGTATTATTCTTCTAGTTCTAGCTCTGGTAGCACCTATAGAATAACTGAAGATGAATGGATAATTATAAGTAATTTAAAATAGATGTTATAAGTTTTTTATGATGCTACAATTATTATTTGGCTGTTATTATCCAACTATTACTTTAGCTGCTTTACAAATTTTAAATATTCAAAAAAATTTTGGTAAATATCGTATGGATGAAACTTTTGGAGATATAATTTTTTAAATGGAAAGCAAATTTAATAAGTATTTTAGGCCTATTCCTACAATTTTTGCTTTGAGGGTTCTTATTGATCCGTGTTTGAAGGATCGATATTGGCCTTCGAAGTTTGTTAAATTAACTGTATGGTAATCAAGTTATAGACTTAGATGATGGATCCATAATTACTACTACTTCTCATTGTAATGCTATTAGAAATTATTTTAAAACCTTATATGATGAGTATACAACTAAACATGTTGTAGCTGTACAACAGTCTACAGTTTCAGCTACTTCGAGCTCAAGTCGAGATAAAAGTGTAAGTTTTGATAGGTATGCAAAGGTAGCTGAGCTAACTGGTGGATCTGGACTTGGAGCATCATTGGAGGTTTCTGAAATAGATGAATATTTATATGCTTCTTTAGTTAAAAGTCAAAATAATAATTTAGATATTTTATAATGGTGGAGAGTATATGGATCAGTTTCATATCATATATTTTCCATCATGGTCGTGACTTACTAACAGTGTATGTTTTGACGGCAGCTTCGGAATCCGACTTCAGCACAGCAGGACGTTTGATCGATGACCACAAGACATCGTTAGATCCGTATACTGTACATGCGGTGATGTTCTCACAAGATTGGTGGAGGTACGAGAAGAGAACACAAGACATCGATCAGTTGGTTGGAATTGAAGATAAATTTGAAGAGTTGGGACTAGCAGATTGATATAAATATTAAACAATATTCATCAAATTATAATTTTTATTTCTTAGCTAAAAATTTATAATAACTTATTTTAGAAACAGTTACAAATGATAGTAATATAGGTGAGTAGGTGCCAACCTAGTTGGGATGTACTCATCTATTGTGTTGCGACGAATTCCGAAATAAATTTATACTTGTAAAAGATTTATTGATTATTAATAAAGAAGTTATTTTATCATCTTTTATTTTTATAATTTTTTGTATTTGTAATTTTGTAATTTCAAGTGATTAATAATATTATTGTTTTTATTAAAAATGTTTGTAATTTTTTACGTATAATTGAAAATGTAAGGAGATTAATTTTTAAAAAAATAAAAAATAAAAAAACTGAGTCGGCCCGGGCCCGGAGCAACCGGAGCCCGGACCCCAGGCCCGGGCTCCAGTTTTACTCGGCCCGGACCTGGTTTTCCGTGCCGTACCGGTCCGGATGGACATCCTTACACAAGCTCATTAAGCTATTGTCTCTGAGATGGACCCACAAAAGTGTTAAAATTATCTTCTGTTGAAAGAGCATTTAGATTGAAATATGATTAAGTATATATATGGACACATGATGCGTATAAGAGCATCTCCAATAGTTTCCCTAAAATTTCTTCAAAATGAGGAAGCAAAAGTCATATTCTTCAAATTATTTTTGCTCCAACTCCAACAGCTTCCCCATTTTAAAAAATCCTGCATTTATTACAATAATAAAAATATTCCACATTCCTATTTTTGGATGCTCTTATGCATTGGAACTGCCCCAATGGTTTTTTTTATAATTACGGATTTTATTTTATATTTATTTTCTCCTCCATCCCGTCTTGAAGAACGGCATTCATGACCAAGTTTTTCCCAAATATTTGAAGAATGCCCTAGATTTGGGGAAGACTCCCCTTTTTTCCTCCTCCATCCCTATTTTGGGGAATGGGATGTGGAATCTGTTGGACCAAAAAAAAAGCCCAAAATTCTCCAAAAGTGAGAATACCAATAAAATAGGGAAGCTGTTGGAGATGCTCTAAGGACTACTTCGTCCGAGTCAATTTGAATCCACGTAAATTTTAACAATTGGGTCATATCAGTCTATGAGACTTTGCAACTGAATAGTGTTAGAAGCTCACACTGTCTTGTAGAAAAAGAAAATTATATACCTTTCATTACACAAAATTACACAACATAAGCTTCTCCATGGGGGCAAGAGAGAAATAATAAAAGCTTTCAAGCCCCAAAGAAGACCAGAAAGGGTAAACAAAAAGGAGAAAACAACAAATAAAAGCAGAAGGTTACATTGGATCGATAGTAGAACTAGCTCTCACGAGTGTTAGTCCTCTTCATAATTTTAACCCCACCCCTTTATATCCACAACCTGCAGGTTGGTGAGTTCTATATTATTTACGCCTTTGAACGACCTTTTATTGAGCCACGCTTCAAGTTCACCAGGCAATGCAAAAAGTTCATAACCTCAGTAGGCTCTTGAAGAGAGTATGAAGCTCTTGTTTCCTTCGGAGATTTGCTAACTAGGATTCCAAGCCCTTGCCCTCTTTCACGCAAAACCTAATAAATATAATCAATAACATGACACGATGTTAATAATAATATTATTAATTACTGAATAACTTCAACATCAAGGAAGAAAATAATAACCATATATATATGGAAGTCAAGTCTCTAGTTTAACTAATAGAAGTTAATTGATCACCTTGAAAGCGTCCTCATCAGTTCTATCATCTCCAATATAAATCGGAAAAACATCGTTACAATCCGCGAAACCTGTAAAATAAAAACGTTGGTAAGATTGATGTTTGATAACTGATAAATAATTTGGTTTCCTTAATATACTACTTAACAAACTACTATGAAGAAAGGGATGTGATTGTGATGGGTGTTAAATAAACTAACCGAGAGACTCCAACAAGAACTCAAGAGCCTTCCCCTTGTTCCACTTAATGCTTGGACGAATCTCCAAAACCTAAAAAAAGGGAAATCAATCAAAAAAAGCAATGTCAACTTCATGCATTTGTGTGTGTACGTATATATATATATATATATAGTACAAAAAGCAAGTTTCAACTAAGTGAAAATAATAATAATAATAAAAATAAAACAAACTAAGAAATGATATTTTAATAAACATGTAATACTACCTTTCTTCCTTGAGTTAGGTGGAGCTTAGGGTACTCCTTCAACACTGTTTTAACTTGATCAGCCAACGGGCTCCATCTCTATTTGTAGACAAAAAGAAACATACTCGTAAATACTCCAAATATAAAGATAGTACTTTTTTATTTATAGAAAAATATGTTTAGATATTTACCCTTTCATCGACGCAGCGAAAGTGAACTGATAGGCAAAATTTATTGTTCTCAACTCTGGCTCCAGGAGTCGATTTGGTTTTCTCTACTAGTTTATTGTACACCTAAATTGAAAAATAAAAGATAATAAAACAATTGGTTGATATTTTCATGTGTTACTGAAGTAATTATAAAATGGGATCAAATGATAATCTAGGAGTTGAGACCAACCTCATGTATCATTGGTAAGAACTCACTGGCTGGCTGAAATAAAACTGGTCTAGCCTAAAAAAAAAGAACCATAGAAAAGGAGACATTTAGTACAAAAACATTGTATTTATAATGAAATGCAAGAAAAAATCTATATTTGATCGTGAACAAGAATGGAGAGAGTACATACCTGAGCCTTTGTATGTTTAGAGACTTTGTTTGGCCCTTTAATGTCCATCCCGTGACTTCCAGCGTAGAACAACTCTCCCAACTTCACAAAATTATACACCTGCACAAAACATAAATGAAAATTAATGCAATGAAATATCGTAACGTTTAAGGACTTATATGCAAAAAAGTATCATTATGAAATGTACCTTGTCTCTGCACCTCCCGCTCACAATGGCGGTAGGAAAGAACCTTGCTACATCCTTCACTGCAGCCCTCATCTGCAAAAACCCATTTCACAATTTCAACCTCTTGCATGGTTTCAAAAATTTCAGACAATTAATTAACCTCGAGAAGCAGAGGGAAAACAGAGCAAGGGCCCGGGTTGGTTTTTATAAAGTTCAAGCTCACCGAGTCAGACATGAAGGCTCGGTCTGGATCCTGAACTATTGGCGACAGAGTCCCATCGTAATCCAAGAACAACGCAATCTGTTTCCCCTTCGATAACTCCATTATCTCCTCAAAGCTTGCGAGCGCTGAGGGGTGTTGCCTCTGTTTACAAAACTCCCATCAATTTCCAAGCAGGACAAGTTTTTCTTTTCTTTTCTTTTTTTTGTCGTTTTTATTTTATATAAACGGAAAGCGACCCGGCCAGTTGATAAATAGTGGATTAAATATCCTCGGTCAGAAGATTATTCTCTTCACCGTAGCTAAGTCCTATTGGTGGTTTTAAATTACATATTCTGCTGTTTTCTAGCAATAAAAAAAAATAAAGAAAGAAAGGAAATGAAGAAATTAGTTTGCTCACCATCCAATAACCGTACTCATCATCGTGAGCAACCACTGAAGCAGCAGAACTGAGCAGAGCAGAGGCGGGGGTTCTATGGGTGGGCGACGACGCACGCATTGAGTCCACCCAGGAATTGACCCGATTGCCACTGAACTCGATCTGGGTCAGGAACCTCCTTTGGAGGGAGTCGCTGCGCGGCGGCCGGTAAGCAGGCGGAACCATTATCGTCTCCTCGGGCACGACCGCGCTTTGCTTCCGCATAACGAAGGAGGAGGGGCCGGGGGGCCGGGGGGGGGCGCGAGAGGGAGCGCGACGACTGTAGAGGTTCTAAGGAGAATTGATGGCGATGGCGGGTGAGGGGGTTGCTTGGTTGTGTTTGCGCGGAGGTCGAGGCTTTATTTATAAGGGGAAGAGGCGAGGAAGAGGTGCGGGCTGGTGGGGCCCAGTGAGTGGGGGCTGTTGAAAGTGGGACAGGGGGGACGAGTCGGATCCAATACCACAAGGCGGGGGGACGAGCCCGACGACGAAGCGGGTGGAACACGGTAGACTGGAGACAGCAAGGAATGGGGCCCGAGGGACTAAAAAGTACACGTGTGTGTGGAGTCAGAGCCCACGGATTCGTTGGTGGGAAACAATTTCCGAGCGATTCAGGTGTTTGACACCCGCTATTTTTTTTTCGGTTTTTCTATTGAGTGCCCTTGGGCATTCTATAAGAGAGGAGAGATAGGTAGAAATGAATGAGGAGAAGATCCCAATGTAAATCAGGGGACCCCCATTCTCATTCATTTCTCTCTATCTCTCTCCTCTCTTATAGAGTGCCCAAGGGCACTCTATAGAAAAACCGTTTTTTTTCGTTTAGGTTTTTTAAGTGAAACAATGAGTGACTATCTCATCTTTATTAACAATAGTTTCGTTAAAAAAACATCCAAGTATAATACCAGTACACAAAAGAAAGGTGAAGCCGTAACGACAATTCAGAACATTAAAAGTGAGGATCAAAATATCTCTATGCTAAACAAGATATGACAACTGCCCGTAGCGGATCCAGAAAATTTTTCTTCACCGGAGAGAGAGGTATAACAAATGTCTAGCGACCTAAAAATATATATAATAGTGTAAAACTATAGTACGGTAGTAGCTGATGGGAATGCACTAAGTATATTTTTATTGTTAGGCATTTAGATGGGTTTTTACATTTTAATTCAAATTGTTCATATTTTCTTAGTGGTTTTAGATAGCAAACGCCTTGGAGTGTAACTTTTAAATTTTAAAGTGGGGCGGATTGTAAAAATTACATAACCTTACATGCAATATTGTAAATGTCTAGGGTATAACTACACCCCTAGAGTGGTACTAAATCTGCCCCTAAGTACAGAAGCTTTGTCTCTGCTCCAACTCAAAGTACTCCCGCCTTGTGAAGTGTCAAAACTATGCTAACATCATTTACATGCTCAAAATTTACGACCAACGAGTGCCAATTTCTAAAGTTCTGTCTTTAGCTACTCTTGAAATATTAGAACACCATGACATAATGTTAGAAATGCATTGTTTATATATCTATCTACCCTTTAAAAGAGCCAGTTCCTAAAAAACTTTCTCCTCCCCAAATTAACCCTAAACTATTTTAAATATACCCAATTTTTCCCTTGTAAGCGTAATCAGCCTTAATCTACATTCGGTAACGCTTTCCTCTCCGCAGAAGCCGAAGAGTTCATCGGTTACCTAAGCGCCTTCCTCTCCGTTGAAGCCGAAGAGTTCACCGGTTACTCTTCTCGCCGCCCCACGAACTTCCACTCACTCAACAGTCATGGCTGCATTATCTCCTCCTCAAATCTCCTTCCTTCTCTCCTCATTCCCTAACCCCAATTCGATCCGTCCTCACAAAATACCACATTTTCCC
>BQKN01063250.1:139245-161113 GCA_022839385.1 Asparagus kiusianus
AGAGAGAGAGAGAGAGAGAGAGAGAGAGAGAGAGAGAGAGAGAGAGAAGAGGAGTTCTAGGTGTTATGGTGTCCACCCTCGCTGAAATACAATTCATTGACAAGTGGCAGACGGATGTATTTCTACTATCAGTGCCCTAATTGACTTAGTAGCCCAAGCCCAAGATAGTCCGACTTAGCTGACTGGTCGAGTCGATATTCCTTCAGGTCGACTCAAAAAACGGTACCAGTCGACCCTCTTGTTGAAGACGGCTCACCAGGAGTCCCCTCGACCATTCGACTAACGTCTCACGAGGACGACTCGAAAGGCGTTACTTATCGACAAAGCTAGAGGATAACTTCTGCTTCAAAGCTTATCCATGTTGACAACATGTCCACGTCGCATTTAATGCTTGGCAGGCATCATCATGCTTCTGTCCCAACAGTCTTTATGATTCATCGGACCACGTGGGCCACCGTCATACTCCCTCTCATTTTTCATTTAATTCTGAGGAGATCCTCCATCCAGTTGTCAGCCGACACCTGTAAAGCAGAGGCTGATTCAGCTGCCAGCTTGCACTTTGCCACTGCCCTTTTGTGCTCGGCCAAAGTGACTAATCTACCCCTTATGTTTTAAGTATAAATACAGGTACTATTCTAACATTAACAAGGGACACAAATCTAATCCTCTTGACCCCATTCAAGTTCATCAACTAACTTGACCGTTACAGGGACAACGGAGGAACAATTCCACATCCTCTCACAGATTTCTACTTGTGTAGATTCCTTAGATACCCAACTCAAGAAACAGACATAAAGTCAGAGAAGAAAGCGATCCCTCTTAAATACTGAACAAACCAATCCTATCCTGGATCCAACAAACTGTGCGATCATATAAATCATCAACAATTTAGCGCCCATTGATACGAGTCGCCGTGCGAGCACATTTGATCGTGGAATTATCAAAGATGAGTTGAGAAGAAAATAACAAGAACACAAGAACAATTCAGTGGTGGCGAAGAAAAATACCTTCTCTAGATTATGAGAATAAAATAGTTTACAATCTCTCACAATCTCACTAGAATTGAAGAACAATCTCTCTCAATTCTCAAATACAATCTAATCTCTCTTGATTGCTTTCTCCTTGTTTTAAAACCCTAAAATAATCCCTTATATAGGTGTAACAATATGGATGGCAAAGTGGTAAATAACCAAGCCCAAACCCCACACGAGTTTGTACAAACAGAAACCCAAACAAACCAGGAAACCATCGATGAGTCGACTCATAAACATGCATGAATCGACTCATGCCAAGTGAGTCGACTCATGATGAGGTGAGTCGACCCATCAGAAACTTTCAACAAAATGGCTGGGTTTCATGAGTCGACTCATGACAGACATGAGTCGACTCATGACAGACATGAGTCGACTCAACCTGATGAGTCGACTCATGTACATGTATGACTCGACTCACGGGTTGAAAACTAGATGCTTCGATTCTTTGATTCGTCATCTCGTTCCACGCTTCAACCTGCATTCCACTGTGTTGTTTTATACCTTTATTCTCAAGTTACCATAAGAATCATCTATCATCAAGCTTCCCTGAGGATCGTTAAGTTCTAAAGAGAAGATACACATGTATCATGGCTCCCTCCTTTAGGAACTTGAAGTCTCGTTCAAGTTAGAACTTTAGCTGAGGAAACTCGCGAGCTCCTCCTTCCCTGTTGAACTACTTAGCCTTGCTAGGAACCTGACCATGACGTCTAATGAGAAACGACTCTTTCGTCCCCCGCCTCGTCATGATCGTCTTTCACTCCAAAATGCAATCTTCCTTTAGCAGCTCCTCTCTGTCAAACCACAAGTCTTTAACATGCGGCAAGATCACATTGTCGGCACCTTCATCATCTAGCAATGGAGGCTCAAACAACTTTAAATACTCAGTATTGATCACCGAATACATGCCTAAGTAAGGTGGGAAATCCAGCCTGAAGGCGTTGTCACCAATCTGATCGAGAATCCGAAACAGACCATAACATATAGGTTTTAACTTCTTCCCTTCTCCCTTTAGCCTCTCATTACTCAATTTCAGCTATACCATATCACCTATACCAAAGTTACAAGGAACCCGATGCTGATCATGCTTCGCCTTGTACTTGGCTTGTGATTTCTTTAATTGAGCTTCAACTGTGGCATGAATATATGCAATCTTCTCCCAAAATCCCTGAGCACGTTGTCTCTCACTCCCTTCTTGCCGTCGGTCGTAGCTTCACTGGAAAACACAAGATCAAACGGACTCGGAGGTAAAACCCCATAACAAGTCTCAAATGGTGACTTTCCCGAAGATCCATGAATAGCCCGATTAAATGCAAACTGAAGATATGGTAAGCTCTCATCCCAAGTCTTGGGATGCTTGGAATTGTATCCTCTTAACATATGTACCATAGTCTGATTAACTACCTCTGTTCGGTTTGTGGATGAAAGGCCATGCTCTTTTTCAACCTAGTGTCCATCAAGTTCTACAAAGAATCCCAAAAGTGTCCGAGAAACTGGCTATCTCGATCTGAAATAATCGAATTCGGCAACCCAAAGTGCTTCCATACATACTCAAAGAACAATTGCACCGCACTTGCTCCTGTCACGGTCTTCTTATAAGGAATCAAGATGACCATCTTGCTGAACCGGTCCACCACAACGAACAAATAATCATTCCCGCACTTAGTCGTCAGCAATCCTCTTAAGAAATCCATAGAAATACTCTCCCATAGTCTTGATGGTACCGGCAATGGTAGATACAATCTCATTTTCCTATTAGAAGGCTTTGATATGCAACATAGCTTACACCCTCCAACATACTTAGTGACATCCTCTAACATCTTCGACCAAAAGATATGGCGCCGTAGATTGAGAAGCGTCTTCTGAATCCCAAAATAACCTTGCACACATGATGTATGGGCTTCTTGAATTTACTGCAATCGATCGCCATCCTCCAGAATGCATAGCGACGTCTCTCGATACAACAAACCATCTGTACCAATCTCATACTCCCCCTTTCGACCAGCCTTCGCCTGCTCGAACACACTGCTAAAATTTTTGTTGGATGTGTACATCTGTACATTCTCCAAAGGAACCAGGGGATGAATGCACGTTACCACCAACAGAGCTCTCACGGGTGGACGAGATAACATATCGGCTAACTTGTTCGACGTTTTCTTCTTGTACCTAATGATGATATTGAACGCCATTAAATAGGACATCTACTTCATATGTCGTGCCTGCTGTAGCTTCGTCTGGGTATGTAAAAATTCCAATGGCTTGTGATCTGAGTGCACAACCATCTCTTTTCCTAACAAATACACCCGCCAATGCTTGATTGCTTGATAAAGTGCATAAAACTCCTTATCATAGGTAGGGTAATTTTGAATAGCACCCGTAAACATTTCTGAATGGTACTCTATCGGATTTCCATCTTGAATCAATAAAGCCCCTATAGCATAACTAGAAGCGTCGGTCTCTACCTCGAAGGTCCTCTGTAAATTTGGCAATGCTAATACCGGTGCCTCCGAGATCTTCCTCTTTAATAACTAAAAAGCTTCCTCATGCGTCCTCCCCCACTCAAATTGAACCTTCGCATTCGTAAGGCTATGCAAAGGTGCCGCATAAGTCGAGAAATATCGAATGAACTTGCACAAATACTGGCAAGCCCCAATGAAGCTTCTCACCTCCATCACTATCCTAGGTGTTGGTCACTTCGTGATCACCACCACCTTGTCTGGATCTATCCTCCGCTGGCCTTTCCCCTTGATGAACCCGAGATACACTAACTCGTCCTTTCCGAATTCACACTTCTTTCTATTGAGCTTCAGCTGTCCGTTCTGTAGCATTTTAAACACCATCTCGACATAAACAAGATGCTCCTCCCAGGTCCTGCTGTACACCAAGATATCATCGAGGTAAACTATCATAAAATCCTCTATAAAGGGTCGTAAAAAATCATTTATAAGTCTCATAAAGGTAGTCGGAGCGTTGCACAATCCAAACGATATCACTAACCACTCGAATAGGCCCTGCTTGGTCTTGAACGCAGTCTTCCAAGTGTCATCCTTCCGAATCCTCACCTGATGGTAACCAGACTTCAAATCCAGCTTCGTGAAAAACCTCGCTCCTTCCAATTGGTCCATAAGATCATCAATCCTAGGTAATGGATATCGATTCTTGATGGTTATCTTGTTGAGCACCTGGTAATTCACGTACATGCGCTAGCCTCCATCCTTTTTGGGCACCAACAACGCTGGTGACCCGTAAGGAGAACAACTCAGCACAATCACTCCTATCTCCAAAAGCCTCTGAACCTGCGTCTTGATCTCCTCAGACTCCTCTACAGATGTGCAGTATAGACTTATATTCAGCAAAGAGCCCTTGTCGGTCAACATAATCTCATGCTCCACACCCCATCGTGGTGGTAGTCTTGTGATATCCAAAAATAAGTCCACGTACTTGGCCTTCAACCTGTCAAGATCTCCCTCCTGAAACTTGCTCAAGGTAGTCAAGCACACCCTACTCAGCTGCTCCTCATAAGGCCTACTGACTAACAATACAAACCTCTTACTCGCATTCACTAGCCTCTTCGCCTGAGTCACTGTCACCAAACACGTCTCCTGTGGAAGAGATGCCGAACGAAAGATGAATTGCTCGCCATATTTGGTGAACATATACTTCTGGACTCGCCTATCGTAGACCGTAAACCTATCCCATAAATAAGGATTGCCCAGTATTACTTGGCAAACATCCAACGGAACGACGTTGCATGTGACCTCGTCAATATACGACTTGTGGAGTGCAAATCTGAAAGTGCATTAGTTGACCACACTCAATCCCGCCTCCTTCTGAACCAAGATCTTGGATATTTAACCGTCTTCAATCCCAGCTTTTGAACCAAGGCCTTAGATATTAAATTATTCTGGCTCCCTGGATCCACTATGGTATCAACCAAGCTTGTCTTGACCTACAATTTCAAAACAAAGAGCTGCTCCCTCGGGTCTTCGTCCTTAGTCATGGTCTGCTTCTCCGCCATAATGTTGAGACTGCTATTGGGTTCTGTTATCCCGAGAACTTCCTTCAGACCCTGAGCTACTACATATGCCTTCTTCTCCTTCTTTTTCTTTAATCCTTTTGGCTTCAGATGAGGATACTTCTCCCAGCAATGATCAGCTACGTGCCCTGTCTGTTTGCAATGATTGCATGTCAATCATGTCTTCCTCGAATCACCCTTCTTCTTCTCTTTCTTAGGCTGAGAGCCACTAGACTTGTCTTCCGTCTGTTTAGAGTCTCTCTTCGTTTTGTTGCCCTTCTTTTGCCTACCCTCAATGGCAATAGCCTTCACACTCGCTTCTGCCATGGACTCGACTGTGAACAACTTCATCTCCTTTCGGATATATTCATTCAGACCCGCCATATACTTCATAAAGATGGAATATTCCTCCGTTACGATGTTGAGAACCATCACCTGTTGTTGGAACTCCGTCGTATATTCTTGAATGGTCTGGTTGAACCTTTGGCGCAATCCGTACCACTTATACCAACGCTCCTCAAGGAACCCTACTAGGTAGAACTGCTTCCTCAGTAGCTCCTTGAATTTGTTCCACGACACCACCTTCCGTTCCTGTTTGCAATAGGATTTCCACCATGTCAATGCATGCCCCGAAAGCTTCAAAGTCGTGAACACAAGCTTCTCCTTGGATGAATATCAGTAGAGGGTAAAATATGTCTCTATCCGCTCGATCCAATCATCAAGCCTTTCGACGTTGACATTCCTATCATAATCAGGAATCTCTACCTTAAAGTCTATCTTTAAATTCTGGTAAGAACCCTTACCCCCTTGATGCGGAATAGTTTTAACAATATCACTCCTTATCAGAATTAGATTTCTCACCTTCTCCATCGGACTCCATAAGTTTCTTCTTACCTTTCGAAGAAGATTCTCCTTTTTATCCTTTTCTTGGAAGATATTGACGAGCTGTGTGAGAGTCGAACTTATTGTCTTCATCTGTTTCTCCAATACATCTAGCCTTGCTGAAACTATCTCCTTTAGTCATCTTCTTCTTCCTTAATTTCTGGACTCCTTCCAATAAAATAAGGATCTCGCATAGCTTCTTGTATTACGATCGAGTCAGGACCATACACAGGATACCACCTTCACAGGATCTGATCGCTTTGATACCAACTTAATACGAGTCTTCGTGCGAGTATTTTTGATCGTAGAATTATTAAAGGTGCGTTGAGAAGAAAATAACAAGAACACAAGAATAATTTAGTGGTGACGAAGAAAAATACCTTCTCTAGATTATGAGAATAAAATAGTTTACAATCTCTCACAATCTCACTAGAATTGCAGAACAATCTCTCTCAATTCTCAAATACAATCTAATCTCTCTTGATTGCTTTTTCCTTGTTTTAAAACCCTAAAATAATCCCTTATATAGGTGTAACAATATGGATGGCAAAGTGATAAATAACCAAGCCCAAACCCCACAGGAGTTTGTACAAACAGAAACCCAAACAAACCAGGAAACCATCGATGAGTCGACTCATAAACATGCATGAATCGACTCATGCTAAGTGAGTCGACTCATGATGAGGTGAGTCGACCCATCAGAAACTTTCGACAAAACGGCTGGGTTTCATGAGTCGACTCATGACAGACATAAATCGACTCAACCTGATGAGTCGACTCATGTACATGTATGAGTCGACTCACGGGCTGAAAATTAGATGCTTCGATTCTTTGATTCACCGTCTTGTTCCACACTTTAACATGCATTCCACTGTGTTATTTGACACCTCTATTCTCAAGTTACCATGAGAATCATCTATCTTCAAGCTCCCCTAAGGATCGCTAAGTTCTGAAGAGAAGATACACCCGTATCACCCATCGTGGGGCCATCTTTTCTTTTTTGAGAAAACATGTTAGGTTCTGAGCAAGGGTCTGAGTAGTCTAGCCCTAAAGAACAATATCAGAACTATGCTACTCGAGCCCAACTTGAGGAAACCACTCATAAACTTTCTTAGTCTATCCAAGAGCAGTTTGCTACTTTTACTCACGAACTCCTTGGTCGGCTTCTGCAGCCGCAACAATTTACTTCATTCCCTCCCCCCATTAGGAGACCAACAGTTAGAGGCTCACCCTTCTAGAGCATATCAGGTGTTCCCTCTTCGGACTCCTCATGTTGTTAAGCAGATGGGGAATCACGTTAAGCATGCGGCCATGCCCCTTTGTCGGACAACTTGTGCTAACGAGCTTCGCCACACTACCATCGTCATCAGGAAACCTCTGGCGAGAGTCCCTATCTTGGTCACTTTGGGGACCATCCTAGGGGAGTGGCCTCTAAGTCTCTCCTCTATCATCATGCATCCCTAGCTCCATCAGCCACTATCGGAGCCTCGAGATACGACCGAGTGTATCGACCGATTGCCGACACCATCGGGTGTAACACTTCTCTCTTCGACGGCATCATGCATGCCCCATGTGAGAAATTCAAGATACCTCCCATGGAGAAATACAAAGGCGAGGGGGATCCCTCTAAGCATGTATAGAATTACTACGATGTGATAAGCATGCTCTAGCTTCGGAAGCGGCCATTTGTCGATGCTTCCCAATCACCCTTTTAGGGAGTGCCAAGCTCTGGTGGAATACTCTTGAAAAGAATCTATCAGCAGCTTCCAACAACTCAGCCAAAAGTTCATCCGTCACTTCATCACTGACACTAAACAAAAGCTGCCTCCTTATGTGTTGATTCAAATGAGGTAGGGACCCGGAGAGAGCCTCTGAATCTACTTCAAGAGGTTCCAAGCGAAGAGATTAGAGGTTAATGATCCAGGGAGTGCAGTCGTCATGTCTGTACTCATCGCTGGCCTACAGAACAATGAATTAGCCGATGCTCTTACCAAAAAGCCAATCACTAATTATGAGCAGTTAATAGACAAAGCCCACATGTATATGGACACGAAGGATGCCTGAGCCTATAAGGAGTTGGCTAGGGTTGCAGAGACTTTCGCGGCCATGACTTTAACCGCACCAGCAGTACCGATCATCTTGTCAACTCCGGCAGCAATACCGAAGGTGATACCAATGCTTGAGCCAATTTGAAACTCCCCTGCAAGGTAGGATTGGCCGAGAGACCACCCAAGGGGCGACCCTCATTCCAATCGGTCCAACAGAAGGGACCGACAGAGGGACCACGTGCCAAAAGCAAACCTCACCATCTTCGACACCTCTCTCACCAATGCTCTCACCATGGTTCGGAAGGAGGGACACCTAAAGGAGCCAGCACCTAAGGTGAGGTCAAATCCAAAGAACCGAGATAGCCGGTAGTTCTACCGGTATCATTAGGATCACAGCCACATCACTAATGACTGCCGTACCCTCAAGAGGGACATTGAGGACTTAATAAAGAGAGAGGGTATTTGAAGAATCTTGCCTCTCGGCAGGATCGTAGGGAAGCCGACCCGCCTAGAGCAGATAAGAGACCCTGCTCGTGGTCACCTCGTCCACAACTACAGCAAGATAGTCGGCCCCCAGAACCTAGCCGCAATGGGGTCATCAACACAATTAGTAGCGATTCCAGTGTTGGAGGGTCATCTAATAACGCCAGGAAGAGGTATGCTAAGAATACATTGTAGGTCGACCAAAACAGAAAGAGGACGAAGGCGGAGAAGCCTATATCATTTTGGGACACCGACTTACAAGGTGTGGAGACACCTCATGACGACCCTATCATCATATCCGTAGCAATTGATGGCTATCAAATGAAGCAGATCATGGTCGACACTGGGAGATCAGTGGACTTCCTGTATGTTACCGCCTTCAATTAGATGGGCATAAACAAATCCTGTTTGCTCCCCTGTAGAGGACACCTCGTCGGATTTACCGGACATTCTCTCTTGCCAGAAGGGATGATCACTATCCCGGTGATAGTCGGAGAGTACCCTAGGCAAACTACCATCCAAGTCCAGTTCCTAGTGATGGATCTGAAGTTAGCCCAAGTCCAATATCCTCGGTCGAACCGCCCTCCATCTCTTATGGGCCATTCTTTCAACTTACCACCAGATGGTCAAGTTCCTAACTCCAAATGGAGTCAGAGTCACTAGGAGTAATCAACGAGAGGCAAGGTCCTGTTACCTGCTCTCGATCAAGGGTAAGGGCGCACTAGATGCCCAGCCCACTGAGAAAACTCGCCTCTAGTTGGAGAAAACAATGGAGTAGCAAAGGACGATGATAATGAAAAAGCTTCAGGAGATCCACTTCGACCAAGATGGATTGAAGAAGGTCAAGATTAGGTCTAACCTGGTCGAACCCTTGAGAAGTGCTTTGACAGAGTTCATACAGGCAAACACCGATGTATTCGCTTAGGGACCCGAAGACATATCGGGGGTTCCTTCTAAAGTAATATGCCATGAGCTGGTTGTCGATAGGCATACTAAGTCTGTTCGATAGAAAAAGAGACATCTCGGCCCGGAGTGCTAGAAGGTGATGACCGATGAAGTCAAAAGGCTTCTTAAAGCTGGCATCCTCCGGGAAGTCCAACACCCGGAGTGGCTAGCCAATGTTGTATTGGTGAAGAAAGTGCTGAACAAATGGAGAATGTACGTGGACTTGACCGACCTCAATAAAGGTTGTCCCAAGGATAGTTATCCTCTGCCCTGTATTGATCAATTGGTTGACGAAAGTGCATGCCACGAACTGTTCAGCTTCATGGACGCCTTCTCTAGCTACAACTAGATCTTTATGGCAAAGCATGATCAAGAGAAGACCTCCTTCATCACTGACTTAGGCATTTATTATTATAAAATGATGCTCTTTGGTTTGAAGAACGTCGGGGCAACATATCAGAGACTTGTCGCTAAGTTTTCAAGCACCAGATCGGCCGCAATCTGGAGGCCTATATGAATGTTATTATCCAAGTCAAGGAGGATTATCTGATGCTATAGCAGAGTAAACAAGAGCATGAAGCGAGTTGACAATGCATACGAGTCAACAGGATGGCAAAATAATGAAGAAATGACTCGACCGGGAGTTATGTTTCACCCAAAAAGAGAGAAGAGCCACTCGTGTGTCACTCACTCTATGTGTATTTCTCCTATGGAAGATTTTAGATCTCTTCTCTGACTTTCCAATGTATTTTGGATCATTTCATTCTGAGATCGGACGGGGGAGTTAGAGGCAAAACAACAGAAATAAGCCAACGACATCTCGCCTAAATGGGAGAGACACCAGCGGTGTCTTGGCCAATGGTCAAGACACCAATTGTGTCTCGGCCCAAGGGTGAGGCACCAGCGGTGTCTCTTGCCCAGTAAAGCTGTTTTCGCCTATTTTTCGATAAGATTTCATCCCAGAACCTCTCCAACTGATTTGAGGCTATCTTTGAACATGGTAAAGTGGTTATAATTAAAGATGAGATCAAATTATCTATTCTTATCTAAAAACAGAGCTTTTGAAACCTATAAATATACCCCTAGAGCCCCTATACATAAGGGCAAGAATTTGGAGCTGTCGGTGAAGCCCTGTCATTTTGAACAGCAGAGGAGCACGAATTTCAGAGAGGAGGAAGAGAGATTTACGAGTTATTCAGCATAAAGAGGAGAAGTTTAGCAGATATGCAACCCTTCAGCACCCGTTATCTGCTTCCCTTAAGATTAAACTTTGATTTGATCTCGAGATGAGTGTTTGCCTCACCTTGCTGAGTCATTCACTTCAATTTTTTGTTTCCTTTGCGAGATAACAAAATCAGCCGGATCTGATCCGCGGTGGTCTATGGATAAACCCCAGCACAGATAAAGACCCCACGCAAGCAGCGGGTGATAAACATCCTCTGTGTGTGTTTTTAGGGAATTGTTGATCTATTTCTTTTGTGTAAAGAAGTCTTATAAAAAGACTCATCTTTTTTGAATCTGTAAAAGTTGATAAGCGATTGTAATGGATTCCACTAAGAAATGAATTTTCGATGCAAACACGCTGTCGATCATAGTGGGAGCTAACAGCCTCGCTGCTGAGGCTGTCGTGTCGTAATTGTTGATCAAGATCCTGGTTGAAGTAGAGGTCGAGTACGAGTTTGACCAGTAGAAGTTCGAGGAGTACGTCTCATCCTCCTCCGTTAGATCCTCCTCTCCTTGCAAGCACAGAAAGACCTCTTCATTAAAGAAGGTTTGTTGGTCTTTGGATCTGAAGACATAGAGCGTTGATTCTCTCCTATCACCTCTCTGGCACCTAAGCAGGTTGGATCTGATGCTGAGAACAACTCCTCATCAATCAAGGAGTTGCCCATTGAATCTGTGCTAATTCTGACGAAGAGGGTTCGTCAGAGGTGGCGCCAATGTCTTGCCTGTCAATTTGCCAAAGCTCTGGAGCAGGTAGACAAACTCCGCTATCAAGCAAACTTAGAATTTAGGAGGTGCTAAACGACTAAGCCACCGCCGCAGCAAGCAATGGGCTCCTCAACCAACAAGTGGGTCCGTGTCAAATGAGCCCGTTCGACTCTCGAGGAGTGCATCCTAAAGCGTCACGTACTTCTTGCTCACATATGGGTTCTTATGCAGAAGGCACAGGAGTTGCAGAAGGAAGAGGCGACCAAAGAATCGCCGAGACCTAAAAAATTTCGGGTGCCGAAGGCCAAAATAACACTGAAAACAGCACCAAAAATAGCCAAAACACCTCTACCTGGTGCAAAACACCAAGTGTGTTTCACACCTGGTCCCAACTCTGCACGTGTTTATCAGCCTCTAACAGCCTCTGATCCCGCCCTATCTGATCCTGTATCTCCAGTGAAGCCTCATGGCAGCGTGGGCCTATCCAAATTCAAAATGAAGATGACAGATCGCCTTGGTCCTTTGCATGAGGATCATGTCAAAGCTCCAGTTAAAGAATGCTTAGGTCCGGTAAATAAATCCCAAGAGACTCTTCAGGATGGGGGTCCCACGTATCCTCCTAACAAGTTGAAGCCATCTTATATAGGGAAAACACCCATAATTGCTTGCTTGGGGTTGTGTGTCCAGGTTCAGGAGCCCGTTGAGATTCCACACTTGTAAGGAGGTGGATCTAAACGTGCGACTCCTAATAACGCTAACAAGGTATTATATCTCCGGAAGGAGACATGTTCGTTACATGACAACGTCATACCTGGGGAATCAAGTCAACAGCTGATAGGTTGCTTCGGTCACAATGCCGATGAGATGTGCTATCAAACTAGGGGTACGACAAAATTTCAAAAGAGAAGTATCCTAGAATCGGACTCTCATTGTCCTTATGAGAGATTAATATGGACAGTATTATCAGCATGTAGTTACCCTAAGACCGCTCCACAGAGGGTCTTAGTATTCTAAAGACTTTCCTCTAAAGTGTCAAAACCCAAGTCAAGGCGTTTTCGCAAAAGAAAATCAACTAGTCAAGAGGACGAATTCCCTGAAGTCACTATCAACATGGTTGACAAAGAAAAGTTAGCGATTGCCTCGAACAGCTCTAATCCTGACTTTTCTCTAGGAAAAAAAAGTCAATTCAGGAATAGCTCAACGAATGTCTTGGCTCCAGCTAGAAGCCGTCAGACATAGGGATTACCTGAGGATGCACGAAGGATTGTCTTCAGAGGATGAACTTTCGGATACTTGCTCCGCAATCACCTCTAACTATACGATGTCTAGCATAGGACAAGCTCGTGAAGTGTTCATGGTTAACACCGAGCGAATAACCAAAATCCTCGAAGACGCCTTGGCTAAGTAGAAGGAGGAGTTCAAAGTTGAAATGGAATTAACTGTGTAGTGAATAAGGGAATTACATGATCAATAGATTTGGAATTTGTCAGATCAAATTGGTGAATCCAGTCATCACAACATTGTTAATCAGGCAGATAACGATCCGGATATGGAGGAAAATCTCAATGCTGATACCCCTCCTAATAGCGAAAACGCTGGGGGTGGTCCCATCAATAATAACAATGTTGGGGGTGGTCCCATTGTTCCTCCCCAAAATCACCCAAAGCAAAATACATGCAAAGAGGACCAAAACATGAAAGACTTCGAAAGTAAGATCAACACCTTGATATCCGCTCGAGAGGTGAAGAAGATTGGATTTCCATGTCCGTATCCCAGAGAGTGGGAGTCGATTTCGTATCCGACGAAGTTCAATCTAATTAACTTCACGCCATTCGACGGAAGAGGTTCACCCACTCAGCATCTGGTTTATTTTAAGTCCTACCTGGGCATGATCTCCGACAACGAACCTTTGATGGTCCAGTCATTCGTTGGCACCCTTCATGGAGCTGCATTCGACTGGTACCGTCGTCTTAAGCCGGAAAGTATCAATAGCTGGAACGACATGGAAGGCTTGTTTCTCACCAACTTCTTCGATGATGACACTGAGGTGTCTATCGGAACACTCCTTGATGAGAAGCAGAAAGACGAAGAGTCAGTCGATAGCTTCGTCAAATGCTTCCGGAATAAGGTGATGAACTGCCGAGATCTGGTCACAGAGGAATTCATACTCCAAAACTGCCATAACAACCTTCCCATTGACGTCCTGAATGCCCTGGGGGTCGTACCATCCAAAACCTGGAAAGAATTGAAAATGCACGATGAGCAAGCCGAGCATTTTCTCAAAAGAAAGAAGGCTGAGAAAAGCCAACCGACACCGCCTGTGAATGCTATTGATGTTAATCAAATATTATAGTAACAATTGTGGTAGAAATCACCACAACAGCCGCATCAGATGCAGCAGTACTCCTTCAGGGATGATGAGGTTCCAGCCATCTTCAAGTACCTTCTGAACAACAATAAAATCGAGCTACCACCTATTAAAGATCAGGAGGGAGCTAAGAGGATTATGAATCCAAAATGCTGTACATACTGTTGGACCCTAGAGGAGGGTGAATAGGGTCTTATGCTAATCTAATCCGATTTTATGCCAATTAAAATTTATTAACAATATGAACAATCTTAAAAATTATTCTTACAAGATAAATATACAAGAGTTATGTGCAAGAATAAACAATATGAAGAAATGGATATATCCTAGCAAAGAGATATGTTATGAGATATATATGCAAGGATATGAAACTAAGGGTGATATAAACATAAACAGGATAAATAAGATAGTGGACAATATAAACTAAGAGCAAATGACAAAGGCGATATAAACAATAAGCATGAATGTAAAAGAACGCCAATGACAAACTCAAACAATCGATATGATCACGGAGTTCGGTCCCCACGACCTACGTCTCCGCTCCTCACCTTGAGGAGATCTCCACTATCGTCACACCCGGTTTGGAAGCCGAAACCTCTCTACACACTCGGTTTTCTAGCTAACCAAAAACTCTACACACTCGGTTTTCTAGCTAACCGAAAACTCTACAACACTCACAATGTATACACACTAACTACCACCTCAAGTGTTGGTCTCTAGCTCGTGTCTTCCTCAAGTGCTCGGATTTACTACCTCTCTCTAGGTTTTTACTACCGACGTCACTCCTCTTGGGACAACCCCGTCTCTCACTACATACTCCTCTCGGTGTACTAGTGTAATACAATCTGATCTCACAATTTAGGCTCACAATACAAATAAATTGTTCTCTATAATAGACGAGAACTCAATTTAGCACAACTCAATGTTACAATCTCTTACAACCCCAATTATATTATGTATGTAAATACTAAAAGCTCAAGTGGGTGTGTTTAACAATGAGAAAAATCAAATCTAAACTCAATATAAAAACTAGCTTTGATAAATGATAATTAAACAAATGAATATAAAGCTAGATATAGAGTTTAGAAAACTTCTCCAATGGATGACAAGAGTGAGGAAGATGAATTGAAGCTTTAAATACCAAAAGATTATCTCCTTAAGCTCTTGTGAAAATATCTTCACAAACCAAACTCTTAAACTCACTTAGAAACCCTTAAACAAACTTATAAAACCTTTAAAAAAAATTTCTTTATTGGTGGGAGAGTTGAATGCACTGGGGTATTTATAACAATCCAAAACATCAGCCAAAAAACACCCCAAAACAAAAACTAGCCATTTCTAGCCGTTATAGGGTGAAAAGACCAAAATACCCAAAATCCAGCATTCTGGAAATTTACGTATCTGGCTTTATAAAATCAATTAAAAATAATAAATCAAATTTAAAAATTATTAAATTTTAAGGGAAGTATCTAAACATGTAGAAAGACATATCAGAGAAAGAATTTCTTAAATTTCACTTCCTATTTGTGATAAATAATTATATGAACACAGATATATAGTTTCCAAAATCTGCTGACATACACGATTTTGTGAAATCAATTGGGCACAGTAAAACAGCTCCAAAAATCATGAAATTTTGAGGAAAGTTTTAAAACATGTATATAAATATGTTAAAGAAAGAATTTATGAAATATCACTTCCTATTTATGAGAAATAACTTTTTTAACAAAGATATATAGTTTCTGAAAAACTGCTGAAAACTCGTTTTTGTAAATTCAATTAAAAATAACAAAACACGTCTAAAATTAGTAAAACTTGGGGAAATATTTGTATATATGAATATAAACATGTATACGAAGAAATTTTTCAAATTGTATTTCCCAATTGTGAAAACTCATCTATTTTGCAAAAACATACACGAACATAAACTTTAAACATGCACGAACAAAACTTGTTAAAACTTGATTTTGACAAATTCATTCCAAACAAGTTTCAAAACACTTTCCAATAGGTTTATAGATTTGATAAAAGATATAGCATCGTGATAATAAGTCTATAATCCAAAACATTGATAAATCAAAATAAACGTGTGTGTATGAAATTGAGTTTGAAGTATTGAACACACATAATATAACACATAAACTAATTTACTAAAGTTTGTGATCTTCAATGAAGCTCTTCTTGGTAAACATTACGGAAGAAGCTTGAACTTAGATCTTGACTTGAATGCATAGGCTTCACTCCACTATTCCGCCTAGCTCCATTGAATATGATCGTTGAGGCTCTATTCCATCCATCTTCCAACTTGTTGTTTGTCTACAATAAATAAAAAAACTACAAACACTAGACAAACAACGTTAGTGGCAAATTGTTTGTTAAACAGCAAATCAACATTCTCACTGTTATTTATACATTCACTCCCTCTATTTGCTTGGTCAAACCTTTAAACAGTTAGGGCCAAAGCCAAAATCTCCTCTCAATTCTTTCCATGAACGAGAGGTCCACAAATTGAATGATCAAACCTTTAAATAGTTAGGATCATCTCAAACTCCCTTCAGTCAAGCCTTTAAATAATTAGGGTTGTTTTGGGCAGAAATTGCTATTTTCATTGTCTTGAATCTATTACAACTTTAGTCATTACAATAAGCTCAAATTAAAAAAAGTTAATCTTTTTATAAGATCTTCTTACACAATAAAAATATAAAGATTACAATTCCTTCAAACAACACACAACAGCAGTTTATCTTCTGTTAATTGCATGGGGATTTTGCCTGTGCCGGGGACGCGTTAGTCTGTGGAGCGTAGCGGATCAGATACGATTGACAGAAAAAATATTCAAAGCTCTTACTTTACAAAGAAAGTATTCACAGAAGTGATAGTCTCGACCAAGCGAGATTACAACTCTTCTCGAGATCAAAACCAAGTTTGATCCGGAGGAAATGGGGTACGGGTCTCAGATCTCTCGAAATCCACTCTTTATGTATAGGAAATCACCAAGATCTAGCTAACCCTTTTTGAAATTCTCGGCTCTTGGCTCTGTAATTCGGTAGTACCTCACCCTCTTTGATTTTAACTCCCCTAAAATTTCTGATCCTTGCAAATGAAGGCCTTAGGCTAGTATTTATAGGATTTTGTTGCAGCGTTTTCTGATAAGAGTTGATGATTTGATCTCATCCATAGTTAATAACAATTTAACCACATTTAGGATAGCTTCAAAGCAGTTGGGAGGCTCTGGAATGAAAGAATCCCGAAAAACTATCAAAAAAGACGTTTTGGGAGTTTCTGGCCACGACCCACCTCGTGGTGGCTCGTCTCTACGCGAGCCACTGTTTGGTGGCTCATGCCTATGCCAGCCACCGGCTTTGGTCCTTGTCATTTTGACACGATTCAGCCCCCAGAAGCTTTTTCGTTTCGTTCAGTTTGGACTTGTTTTGTCGTTACGTGCATTTTATCGTTTCGTTGACTTGTCCACTTCACTGATTCACTTTATGCATTTTGTTAGCTTATAGGCGGTTGACGAGTGCGCATACCACTTGGAGTTGGCTGATGAGTGTGAGGACTCGTTACAATGTCATTAGCGGTTCGCCGATTCGCTTCATGCGTTTGTCAGCGTCAGATAATCCCCTTTGACTCGGATAATGATGTTCATCACATTCTCTCCTTCTCGAACTGTATTCAGCCACCTATAGGTATTTTTCGATACCTGCAGATACTTCCTCCAAAGTATTTCAGACTCATTTTTTTATAGAGGAGTCTGGAATGCTTTGGATAAGATAGGCCCCGTTTTTGACCTCTTCAGTATTTTGTCGAGGAGATTGCGTAGAAGGACCTGTGAATTGCTTCAATTCTTGACTTCTCCAGCATTCAGTCTATTCAGTATTTTTTCAAATAGATGAAGTTTTTCTGGTGCTGCGTTTATCGTCTGATCGTTGTCGAAGTCTTGAACTGAAGTTGGTGCATAAGTTTTTGAATTTAGCTCGTGTCATTGAGTTGATGTTGAATTGATCGTCTTCGTTAGGAGTTTGTATCTAACTACTATTGAACTCCCCAGAATCATCCTTTAACTTTGGAATTTTCCTTAGCTTGCGCCTTATTTTGGTAAAATCGTCCACGTGTTGACTGACGTTGACTTTAATTTGTAACGCGTTGACCGGTATTGACTTTAATTTGCAACGCGTTGACCGGCGTTGATTTTCATTTGCCATGCGTTGCCCGGTGTTAACACAGTTTATACTCGTACGTTTGCTGGAGTCTATACAGTTTAAGTTCTTAAGGCATTAGAGCGTGACGGTCCCAAATATTAGGCTACAGGACCAACTATTAAAGTTGTTTCGTCTGTAGGTATGGATTTTATCCTGAAGTTTGTTGGATGCTCAAGTCACGAGACCAACTAATAATAAAGCCGGTGCATCAATAACCCTTACATTTTGGATTTTTGGCAAACCTTCAGCCATCAACGGGTTTGATGAGCCTTTACTAACTACCGTTTGAGTCGGGCTAGCATGCGAATTGTTTAAGTCCGTTCTGCATGTAACGTTGTGCTAAAAGAGTTAACTCTTTTAGTGCTACGATATTAATACGTAGACTTTCTCTTTCTCATGAGAATAGACTACCCGTCTGCATGTATCAGATGCCGACTTAGGATTTTTAGCAAATCCTCAGCCATTAACGGATTTGACGTGCCTTCACCGATTACCGTTTGAATCGGGCTTACATACGGATTGTTTAAGTCTATTCCACATGTAACGTTGTGCTAAGAGGGTTAACCCTCTTAGTACTATGATATTGAATACGTAGGCTTCGTCTTTCTCACGGGAATAGACTACCTAACAATGTGTGTTAGGCATTGACTTACCCCATCTTAGGATTTGGGATAAAAGTCCCCAGACTTGGATTATGGAGTCTTTTTCACTCGGTGAAAGACTAAACCGGCAACGCGTGTTAGGCGCTGACTTATCCCTACTTAGGAATTGGGATAAAATTTCTCGTACGTGTGAGGTACGGATTATGGTATTATTAATAATAACCTGCCATAATATCGAATATGTGGGCTTTTGTTCTTTTTTAGGTCACAGACTAACTGATAACGCGTGTTAGGCGCTGATTTATCCCAACTTAGGCTTTAGGATAAAATTTCCCGTGCGTGTAAGGCACAGATTATGGTGTTATTAATAACAACCTGCCATAATATTGAATATGTAGGCTTTTGTCCTTTTTTACGGTCAAAGACTAACCAACAACGCATGTTAGGCACTGACTTATCCCTACTTAGGCTTCGGGATAAAATTCCCCACATGTGTAAGGCACGGATTATGGTGTTATTAATAACAACCTTCCATAATGTTAAATATGTGGTCTTTTGTTCTTTTTACGATCAAATACTAACCGATAATGCGTGTTAGGCGCTGACTTATCCCTACTTAGGGTTCGGGATAAACTTCCCTAGACTTAGACTCTGGTATCTTTTTCAATCGGTGAAAGACTAAATAGGAAACGCGTGTTAGGCGTTGACTTATTCCTACTTAGAATTCGGGATAGAATTCCCCGTGCATATGAAACACGGATTTTGGGAGTTGAAAAGTGGTATCTTCTCTTGGGTAAAGATGAACCCGTTGCTGAAGAGAAAAAATTTATATTCTATCTCCAGGTGCAAAAGAAACTCAAAGTGGGATCTCCACTTCGAGGATCAAAAAAAATTCGGATAACCCTAACTGTCGGAAGGTGTGATTACCCAATCTGAAGGTGGATTTCTCATTTATCGAGAGGTAACTCCGGTTTTAGCCCTAACTCTAGGAAGGTTTGACCAAGTAGGAGGTTTGAGATGACTCTAACTGTAGGAAGGTTTGATCGCTCGATTTGAAAGAGGACCTCTCATTTATGAAAGGAATCGAGAGGGGATTTTGGCTTTGGTCCTAGCTATAGGAAGGTTTGACCAAGTAACAATGGGAGTGAGGATACAAATAACACTGGGAATGTTGAATCATACAAATCACACAGTGGCGTTTTAGTGTCAAGTGGCTAGGACTTAACACGAAGGGGTTTGACGATTGCTACGGATCAGCAGCTTGAATTTTTTAATGCCGTTTTGAGACTTTAACATTGGGAGTGTTAAATGCACTAACATAATGGGAGTTTGGATAGACTTAGTCGAAAGAATTTTGGTGGACTCACTGTCAATTAATTTGATCAGTAAGGGACTTTATGGTAGAGGATCATAAATTATCAAGCACTCCACAGTTACATCATATGAATTTCGTAGGGGAAGATTGACCAAATGAGTTTCTTAAATCTCATCTCAACAAAAGAGTGCTCGGAAAGTCATAGTGGGAGGCTTTTAATCATCTTGGAAATGATTAAATAGCCACTGTGGGAGGTTCTTAATCATGATTAAGAATGAGTTATTCCGATGATTGGTTTTCACCTTGAATAACCAGTTTTGGGTTATCCTTAAGAATACCATGAATAGCATTCTTCAGGAACTTCTCATTGGAATGTTTCGAGGTATTCCACCCCCAGCTCTTTGGTGAACCTGAATCCAGTCGGGTTATCCTTAAGAATATTAACAGTAATATTCTTCAGGAACTTCCCGTTGTTAGAAATCAGGGAAGCAGTTTAACCTCGTATACCCGTCGGAGGAATGGGAGAAGAAGTTTATACTCATATACTTTTCAGAGTGTAGGGAAAAGTAGTTTATACTCTTATAATTGTCGGAGTTTAGGAAGGAGCAATTTATACTCATATACTTTTTGGAGCGAACCGTTCTCATTCGGCTCATTTTGGCGTTATGATGCCAACGTAAACCAAGTCTTGAATGCTGTTCTTGAGAGCGAAGCATGCCTTCGTGGAATGAAGGATCCTCCTGTGGTACATACAGTATTTCGCATCCGAAGTGTTGTTAGCTTCCTCCTTATTCGTAATAAGTGGCAGCTTAATTTTGTTATTTTCAAGGAGGTATTTGAAGATATCCGGAACCTCTTCATCCTTGAAGGAGTGTTATTTTTAGAGTCTCGGATTGAGAGTCCTTCCCTGCTTTTTAGGTTATTGTTGTGACGTATGATTAGCGTCAATAGCCACTGCAGGTACCTTTCCCTTACCACGAGAAGTAAAATTTGAATTCGGGGGTTTCATCGTCGGTTGGTTTTCCTTTACCACGAGAAGTAAAATTTGAATTTGGGGGTTTAGTCGTCGGATGGCCTCTTTCAAACTTTTTTCTTTTGAGAAAGTATTCGGCCTGTTCCCCGTACAGTTTTAATTCTTTCTATGTTATGGATGGCATGACCCCCAGGGCTTACAAGATGTCAATGGAAAGGTTGTTATGACAGATTTGGAGGATGAATTCCTCCATGACCGGATCTCAGTAATTCATCGCCTTTTTATGGAAGCGTTTAACAAAGATATCAACTGACTCCTCGTCCTTTTGCTTTTCATCCAAAAGGGCTCCGATCGACACTTCGGTGTCATCATCGAAGAAGTTGTTGAGAAATGAGCTTTCCATGTCATCCTAGCAATTGATGCTCTCCAGCTTGAGACGTTGATATTAATCGAAGGCCGCCTCATGAAGGGTACCCACGAATGACGGAATCATCAAGGGTTCATTGCCGGAGATCACTCCCAGGTGGCACTTGAAGTAAATTAGGTGTTGAGTGGGTGAGTACTTTTTGTCGAACAGCGTAAAGTTAATTAGATTGAACTTCACCGAATATGGGATTTACTACCACTCCCTTGGGTAGGGACATAGAATACCTGTTTTCCTCACCTCTTGAGCGGATATTAAGACATTGACCTTATTGTTGGCCTTCTTGTTTTGATGATGATCAACAAACAATTTACCACTAATGCTGTTTGTCTAGTGTTTGTGTATTTCTATTTATTGTAGACAAACAACATTGTTGGAGGTTGGATGGATTGTGCTTCAACGATCATATCCAAAGAAGGTTGGCGAAATGTCGGGTTGAAGCCTTACAATTCAAAGTTAAAGATCAAGTTCAAACTTCATCCGCATGTGTACCAAGTTGAGCTACAATGAAGATCAAGATCAAGCTTGGGTAATCTAGTTTAGATTTTATATTATGTGTGTTAAGTACGTTAAGCTCAATATCTATACACACACATTTATTGGTTTCTTCGTATATATATATAGTTATATATATATATATATATATAT
>BQKN01063250.1:186113-201603 GCA_022839385.1 Asparagus kiusianus
GGTTTTCATGTTTACGTAAATATGAATTTGTGAAAATCTTTAGTAATTAGTTTATAGACTTAATAACAATAATATACATCTTTTATTAAGTCTATATAATCATTTTATAAAGTTTCAAAACATGGTTTAGCTAAAATGTCAAAAACAAGTGTTGTTCATTTTTATGTTTTGGACTAGTTTTGTAAAATGATGAGTTTTTACTATTGAGAAGCGCAATTCCAAAACTTCTTTTTGTAACATATTCATTTACATGTTTGCAATCATTTCCTAAAGTTTTACAAATTTTAGAATTTTTTTGCTATTTTTAAAGGCACTTCAAAAATCAGATTTACTATTTTATACAGGCTGTAACTTGTTACTAGTCGACTGATGGTGTTTATCAGTCGACCGATTTAACTTATCTGGAATTGCCAAAAGTTTTTGTTTTTGAGACCGATGAACTATCAGTCAACTGATGAGTTTAACAGTCGACTGATAAGGTTTTCGGTCGACTGATGAGGTCTTCAGTCGACTGATGTGCTGTGAGCTGCCTATAATAGTCAGCTCATCAGTCGACTGATACTGTTCATCAGTCGATCAACGGCTTTCCAACGACTAGTTTTCTAGATTTTTAGGTTTTCGTTTTTTAATCTTTTTGCTTGGTTTTCTTGGTTTTTGAGCTTTATTTCTTCATCCTATATATACCCTATATTATTTCACTTCTAAAGTATCTAAGAATGTTTTAAACAAGATTAAGAGAGTTTCTAAAAGAGTTTTATGTTTTGTTTATTTGTTTAAAGGTGTTTAAAGCCTTGTTCCAAAGTTTGGTTTTGTGAAGAGATTTTCACAAGAGCTAGAGGAGATCATCATTGCTGTTTGAGCTTCATCTCAATCTCTCTCCGTCTCTCTCTCTTGTCATCATAGAGAAATTTTCTTAAACTCAATTCTAGCTATTTATTATTTTCATTATAATTTCCATAAGCTAGATTCTACATTGAGTTTATATTTAATTTTCTCTTTGTTACATACACCCACTTGAGCTTTTAGTATTTTCATACATAGTATTTAGGGTTTTGAGATTGTAACATTGAGTTGGACTTAGTTGAGTTCTCACCTTGTTTAGTGAATAAATTATTTGTATTTGAGCTTTTATTTGTAAGGTCACATTGTATTGTACAAGTACACCAAGAGGAGTGTAGAAGTGAGAGACATGGTCGGTCCTAAGAGAGTGGTGTCGGTAGTAAAACCTAGTGAGAGATAGTAATTTAGAGCACTTGAGGGAGACACGTGAGAAGCCAACACTTGAGGTGGCATTTGTGTAGTTGCATTATGAGTTATTATGAACGTTGATCGGTGAGCATTTAAAATCGATATTGTGGTGGTGTAAGCGTTTTTGGGTGAGCGTCAAAAACCCGGTTGTGATAGTGGATTTCTCCCTGGGAGTGGGGAGCAGAGACGTAGGTCGAGGGGACCAAACTCCGTGATCATTTCCTTGTGTTTGTGTTTGTTATTTGCCACTATTTTATTTGCATTTTAATTTATGTTTATATCGTCCTTTGTTTATATATTCTTACTTATAATTAGTTGTATATCATACTTGCAAGAATAAATTGTTAATAAGTTTTAATTTGGCATTAAATCAGATTAGATTAGTATAAACCCTATTCACTCAACCTTTAGGGTGTTTTTAGCGACCTCATCCTTCGCAAAGCCGCTTTTGACAAAGACACTCAGCAAGGCAAGATAGCTCCCAAGTGGGAAGGTCACTACACAATCCTAGAAGAGCTACGAGGCGGCACCTATCGACTAAGGGCCCCAGACGGGAGAGCTTTACAACATCCCTGGTAGATCGAGCACTTGAGACAATATCTTGCACTCTATAGTGCTCAACCTTGAAAGCACCCTAATGCCACTAGGAAGGAATCCTATAGGGGGATGAATAGGGTTTATGCTAAACTAATATGATTTATGCTAATTTAAAAACTAATTAACAATATATCCTAGAAAGAATGATATTTAACAAGATATGAGCAAGGATATATAAACTAGCACAAGGGTAAAATAAACAATATAGTGGATGAAATAAACGATGAGAGAATGCCAATAAAGATGATTACAAATATAAGTGCGCCAAGCCAAACTCAAACACAAGATATGATCACGGAGTTTGGTCCCCATGACCTACGTCTCCGCTTCTCACCTCGAGGAGATCTCCACTATCACAACTGGGTTTTCTACGCTCACCCGAATAACGTTTACACCTCACACTCAGTTTTCTAGTTCACCGAAAACTTTACATCATTCACAATGTAAACACACTAACTACCACCTCAAGTGTTAGTCTCTAGCCTGTGTCTCCCTTAAGTGTTAGGAATTACAACCTCTCTCTAGGCATTACCACCTACCCCACTCCTCTTGGGACGACCCCGTCTCTCACCACACACTCCTCTTGATGTACTAGTGTAATACAAAATGAACCTCACAATAATAGCTCTCAATACAAATAAATTGTTCTCTACAATGGATGAGAATACAATGTAAGTTCACTCTCAATGTCACAAACCCACAACCCCAAATTATACTATGAATGTAAAGACAATAAGCTCAATGGTTGTGTGTGAACAAAGAGATAAATCAAAACTAAACTTAATATAATTCTAACTAATAGAAATTAAAATCAAACAAATAAAATAGTTAGATTGAGTTTAGAAAAACTTCTCTATGATAACAAGAGAGAGGAAGAAGAGTGAATGCTCAAACACCAAAGGATGATCTCCACTTGCTCTTGTAAAATTCTCTTCACAAACCGAAGCTAGAAAAATGCTTAAAAGCTTTTTAAACAAACTTAAACCAAACTTTAAACCCTTGTTAACTTTCTTAAAACATTTTTCTTGGTTGTTTTGGTCTGAGGTATGAGGGGTATTTATAGAGACCCCAAGACACAAGAAAAACAAAGCAAAAAGATCAAAAACCCAAAACAGGACAAGACTAGAAAAAACTAGCCGTTACAGCATCAGTCGACTGACGGCTTCCATCAGTCGACTGATGAGCTGACCGTTAGAGGCATTTTCCAGCTCATCAGTCGACTGACGACCTTATCGGTCAACTAATAACCTTATCAGTCGATAGGTCAGTCGACCAAAACAAAACATAAACTTTTTTGTTATTCCAAGCATTTTCTTCAATCGACTGAACACAGTCATCAGTCGACTGATAACACTGTATCAGCCTGATTTGAATAGTAAAACTGATTTTTAAACTGTCTTTAAAAATAGCAAACAAATTCCAAAAATTATGAAACTTTGGAAAATGATTGTAAACATGATAATTTACATGCTACAAAAACTGGTTTTTAAAAATCACCTCCCATTTGTAAAATATCATCATTTTGCAAATATGTCCAAAACATGAAAACATGAGATATTTGAATATTAATGTTTTGACATAAACCAAAGTTTTGAAAACTCTTGTATGGCTTTATAGACTTGATAAAAGATACAAACTATTGTTGTTAAGTCTATAAACCAAAAACTCAATATTTTGTAAAAATGAAGTTTTGCACAATATGCATTTAACAAAATGATAAATATGAAATATAAAATATGTATATGAATGTATATTTGTTTCATATCTATTAAGCTAAGTCAAACCAAAACATGTATGTATATATATAACTATATATATACATAGAAACCAAAAACTAAAATGTGTATATATATAGCTATATATATATACATAGAAACTAATAAAATATGTGTGTATATGATATTGAGCTTAAAGTATCTAACATACATAAATAAACCCTAAACTAATTTACCCAATCTTGTGATCTTCAACGAAGCTCTTCTTGGTAAACTTGCGGATGAAACTTGAACTTGGATCTTCAACTTGAATTGCATTGCTTCACTCTGATATTCCGCCAACCTCCATTGGATATGATCGTTGAGGCTTAATTCCATACATCCTCCAACATATTGTTTGCCTAGAATAGATACAAAACACAAATACTAGACAAACAATATTAGATGTAAATTGTTTGTTAATCATCATCAAAACAAAAGGACCCAACAAACCTATGTAGGAATTAAAAGCCCATTGGTACCTTTTCAGTAATAAACCCAATGCACTAACCATATGGTCGACTCCCACAATCGTCTCTCGACTATTATGAGGATCTTGAAGACTCAGGCATCTATGAAAGATCTAGGCACTCAACATCAGGGTTGGCATTCTACCTAATTGTCCGCAGGGTGGCCCTTCATAGGGCGAAAGACCTAATTGACTTCAGCAAGTCCTTGGCACAGCCTTAGGGTTGTAATAAACCTAGTTAACTTTTATAATTTTTCTAGGTATTCGACCTTAGGGTTGAATTAAAAGCCCTTGGTATCTTTTTAAGAATAAACCCAATGCACTAACTATATGGTCGACTCCTATTGTCGTCTCTCGACCACTATAGGGATCTTGAAGACCCAGGTGTCTACGTAAGACCTGGGCACTCTATGTCAGGGTTGTTATTCTACCTAATTGCCCACAGGGTAGCCCTTCATAGGGCGAAAGACCTAATCGACTTTAGCAAGTCCTAGGCACAGCTTCAGGGTTGTTAAAAACCTAGTCAACTTCTGTAAGTTCTAAGTATTCGACCTCGGGGTTGAATTGAAAGCCCTTAGTACCTTTTTAGGAATAAACCCAAGGCACTAACCTTATGGTCGACTCTCATAGTTGTTTCTCAACCATTATAGGGATCTTGAAGACCCAGGCGTCTACGCAAGACCTGGGCACTCAACCTCAGGGTTTCTATTCTTCCTAATTACCCACATGGCGGCCCTTCGTAGGGCAAAAGACCTAGTCTACTTC
This sequence comes from Asparagus kiusianus, assembly GCA_022839385.1. Lineage (NCBI taxonomy): Eukaryota > Viridiplantae > Streptophyta > Magnoliopsida > Asparagales > Asparagaceae > Asparagus > Asparagus kiusianus. The sequence goes on from BQKN01063250.1 coordinate 190,947, forward strand.
AGCAAGTCCTAGGCACATCCTCAGGATTATAAAAGATCTAGTCAACTTTAATAAGTTCTAGGCATTCATCTTAGGTTGGATATTATTCTTGGTGCATTTTTAGGAATAAACCCAAGGCATTCACCATATGGCCGACTCCCACAGTTGCCTCTTGACCATCATGGTTATATGAACACTTGGGCGTCTACGTAAGTCCTAGGTATTCAACCTCAGGGTTGTCATTTGTCAAACAGACCTTGGTGTTATTCTAAAAACAAACCCGAAGCTGGAGCTTAAGTGTTTGAATGTCCTCGACATCATGACTTGGACAATACAATTTGCAAAATCTTTGTCACTTGAAGATCCAAACACAGCCAGCAAAAAGTAATATATGAGCCATTCGTCTTGATCCCTCAACAGTTTGGACATAATGCGATGGGCTCATCACAGCCAAATACTTGGTACTCTCAAACAGAGCAAAGTTGTAAACTACAAGATAGTAAAAGCAAAAATTTGGAGTGAAGGTAGACTCAAGAATGAAAACAAAGGTGATTTTTATTCTAGAGTATAAACTTCATTAAAAGTTTTTTACAAATGAAAAAAGGGGTGGGGGAAAGAGATAAAGAAAAACAAGCCCTCCACTCTTTCTCCCCGGAGCAGCAACAGCCTCTCCTGGAGCAACAACCTCTCGCCCCGGAACAGTAGTCTCGACAGGGACAATAGTCTCGGTAGGGTCCGTGATCTCAGCAGCAATCTAGGCAGCAACATCCGAAGAAGACACGCGTAGATCCTTAATAATTCCATCCCATGACTCGTCGTCCTTATCACTTATCGCTAATTCTAGCCTCCCTCCATTATACTTGATCTCTTTTAAGAGATCAAGGCAGCAAGAGACTCAGGGAGAGGGGGGGGGGTAAAGGCAGTCAGGAGAGGGAAGAGATCTAGGGAGGAGTAACGAGGCCAGATGGTCGACACCGGCCTTGCAAGCTAAAGCCACCTTAATTTTACCTAAGATACCATGACACCAGTCCTTGACTACATTCTGCTTATTTTGCTCTGAGTCGAGGTGAGCAAGCCGACCCTCCAGGTCCTTGATGATTGCCACAGATGCTTGATAGGCCGACTGATCTGCCTTGAAGTTTAGCCTCAGTTGTTTAACCATGTGTTCAACAACCACCTTAAGCCCCCTCTTGGCTTCGACCCCCTAGCCAAATCTGCCAGCTGACCATCATGCTTGGAAATTCCTTGCTGAAGACAGTCGACTTCCTCCTTTAGCGGGGCCATCTCCCCCTGAAGCTTAGCAATCGAAGCCACTTGTTTAGCTCTATGAGATCGGATCCCCTTAAGGGTTTTCTCCTTAACGTCCACCTCTTGGCGTCAGTGGGCTTCAATGCTATTGAGTTTATCCTCCAAGGTGACAACCCTCTTTTTTACCTCCTCCTTGGCCGACTTCTCCTTCTCTAGCTCTGCCTGCCACCTCCACGGCAAGTCGTGCATGTACTTGAGCCGTTCATATAGCTCTTGCTCCAGTAGAGCCCCCCGAATCAAATGGGCCTTGAGAGCCAGATGCAAGCCAAGCACTTTAAAAACCCCTTGTCCTTCGGAAGGGTAAATTGTTACACTGCTATCATTGGGGTCGTGAAAGACCCAAAAATTGAACTTTCCTTATCAAGAGAGGCCGGCGGGACGAACTTGTCATTCTCAGATTTAGATGATAAGTTGTTTGCTGAAAATAGATTATTAGCTAATAATAATATTTATATCAAATCTGAATGTGATATTATGAAAACTCGTATTTCAAATTTAGATAAAGAAATGGTTTCACTCAGATTTAAATATGAAGAGTTATCTTTAAATGTTAACAAGTTTAACAAAGGGAAAGGAGACTTGACTGATTTATTATCCTTTCAAAAGTCTTCTAATCAAAAGTTTTGATTGGGATATATTCATAAGAAGAATGAATATGTTACTAGGATACATTATGCATCATCTTTTAAAGTATCTTTGCATAAAAATCTATGTTTATTTGGGTGCCTAAAGATACTTGCTTGCATGATAAAGATGTTTATATTTTAACTTTTAAGAAAAATGTATGCAATTCTTATAATTATGTTTATGTTAACAAATGGAAACCAAATTCCAAATGGGGTTGGATTTCCAAAGGCTAATCCTTTCAGACCCAAATAAAAGTGGGTACCACAAGAAAATTGTTTATATTTTAGATACTCAAAAGAAGGAAGGATACAAGATATGCCTATATTCTTTTTGGTAATGACAAAGGGGGAGATATATAGAAAAATTATTATTTTTACTAATGCTTTGATGCAAGGGGAGTAAAAAAAAGTTTAACTAATAATTTGATGCAGAGGGAGTAAATATTTTTTTATATATTTTTTCTAACATAATTTATTTGTTATCATCAAAAAGGGGGAGAATGTTAGATATATTGACCCTAAGATATATTTGTTTTGATGATAATAAATATTATATGTTGTGTGTATTTTGTGCTAACATATATTTTGTAGTATCAGAGCAAAATCAACAATAATATTCAAAGAGATACTCAAGTTCAAGACAACAAGACAAGCAAAGAAGAAGATGTGCTTAATCGTAAATTTGTAATTTTACATTTTCTTTACTTAAAGTTTTGTATAAGCCTTGATCACTCACGACACATACACGCACATAGTATTTAAGACACACTAACACATGCTTAGTGTTGGTTAACTATAGAAATCCCCTAAGTTAACCATTAGAGTTTATAGATATAGACTGAGTCTTAAAACATATCATATATCTTATATCTATGTATCAGTAGTCGACCAATACTCTTAGTAGTAGACTACTCTCCTTAGTAGTAGACTACTAAACCAGTTTGTCAAATATCCAGAAACTACATATGTACAGTGTAGTCGACTACTCTCCTTAGTAGTAGACTACTAAGCCAGTTTGTCAAATATCCAGAATCTACACATTGTTGGCCTTCTTGTTTTGATGATGTTTAACAAACAATTTACCACTAATGTTGTTTGTCTAGTATTTATGTTTTCGTATTTATTGTAGACAAACAACGTTGTTGGAGGTTGGATGGATTGCGCTTCAACGATCATATCCAAAGGAGGTTGGCGGAATGTCGGTGAAGCTTATTCAATTCAATTTAAAGATCAAGTTCAAGCTTCATCCGCAAAGTGTACCAAGTTGAGCTACAATGAAGATCAAGATCAAGCTTGGGTAACTTTAGTTTAGGTGTTATATTATGTGTGTTAAATACTCTAAGCTCAATATAATATACACACACATTTTATTGGCTTCTTCGTATATATTTAGTTATATATATATACACAAGTTTTGGTTTCTATGCATATATATAGTTCTATATATATACATACATAGTTTTGAGTTTTCATATGAAATCACATGTTTCATATTTACTATTGTGTTTTGGTATTTATTGCATAGAGTATGCAATTTTGTGAAAATATTGTATTCTTAGTTTTTGGACTTAACAATAATCATATACATATTTTATTAAGTCTATATAATCATTGTGCAAAATTTCAAAACATGGTTTAGCCAAAATGTCAAAATTCACATGTTTACATTTTCGTGTTTAGGACTATTTTGTAAAATGATGATTTTTCACAAATGGGAAATGCAATTTGGAAAATTCTTTTTGTAACATGTTTGTTTTCATGTTTATATACATTTCCTAAAGTTTCATTATTTTTGGACTTTATTTGTTATTTTTAACATATTTTCAAAAGTCTTAAAAATCTGTTTTAATAACTGTTTTCTGCTGTGTCAGTCTTCGGTCGACCGCACCGGTCGACCGCTCATTTGATCTTTCGTCAGCATGCAGCAGAGAGTTGGTCGGGCGACCGGTCCGGGCGACCGAGAGCTCCAACGGTCGACCCCACCGGGCGACCGACGAATTTCCAACTCGATTCTCAGATTGGAACCTAGATCGCGGTCGACCGCAAGAATTTCCGGTCGACCGCCACTCAGTCTGACTGTTTCCAATGACTAGTTTTGTTACCGTTGGCTGGGGTTTTTGGTCAGTTTGTTTGGGGTTTTTAGTTGAGATTTTGGGAGGCTATAAATAACCTCTTTGATCTCAGTTTTCAATTGATCTAAGAAAATGTTTTAAAGAGTTTTAAAAATAGTTTAAGCTTGTTTTAAGCTTGTTTAAGGGTTTGATTTGAACCTGTTTTGGATTTCACAAGTGGAGGAGATCATCTTCTTGTTTGGGCTCAAATCTCCATCTCTCCATCTTGATCTAGAGAAGTTTTCCTAAACTCAACTCTAGCTTTTATTTATAATTATTTGTTGATTATCATTTCTTTTAAAGCTAGTTTTATATTGAGTTTAGATTTGATTTTATCTCATTGTTACACACATCCACATTGAGCTTTTAGTATTTACATACAAAGTATAGTTGGGTGGTGAGAGATTGTAACTTTGAGTTGTGCTTTCATTATGTTCTCATCCATAATAGAGAACAATCAATTATTGTATTGAGCCTAATTGTGAGATTCATTTTGTAATACACTTGTACACCGAGAGGAGTGTGTGGTGAGAGTCGGGGATCGTTCCAAGAGGAGTGGCGTCGGTTGACGAGCCTAGGGAGAGGTTGTAACTGAGCACTTGAGGGAGACACGGCTAGGTCCAACACTTGTGAGGGTGTAGAGTGTGATTGCAAGAGTGTTGATTGTAAAGTTTTCGGTTAGCTAGAAAACCGAGTATGAGGTGTAAACGTTATTCGGGTGAACGTAGAAAACCCGGTTGTGATAGTGGAGTATCTCCTCGAGGTGAGGAGCGGGGACATAGGTTGTGGGGACCGAACCTCGTAAATATATCCTTTGTTTGTGATTGCATTGGCATACTTGTTTTCATGTTCATATCTTACATCGCCATTGTGTATTGCTTGTTGATCATTTTGCCCTATCACATTTGTAGTTAAATTGTTTACCCCTTGTGTTAGATTTATATCCTTGCATATATCATATAGCATATCTCATTGCTAAGATATATATTGTTGTTCATATTGCTTATCCTAGTTCATATAACTTGTTATATTTCATACTTGCTAGGATAACTTGTTAATTAATTTTAATTGTCATTTAATCGGATTAGATTAGCATAAGACCCTAATCACCCCCCCTCTAGGGTCTAACAATTGGTATCAGAGCCTGGTGCTCTTTGATTTAAGGTCTAATCGCCTTGAGTTAAAGATCCAAGTTATTTTATTGTGCTAATCTTGTTTTGATTGCATTTGCATCTTGCTTGCATATTTTTACAATTTATGGATATGAATGATGCATCTTGTTTAGGCTATGATTCTAGTATTACTCCTAAATTCAATGCTTTCCCCTATGCTCAATGGTGTTTTAGATTCAAAATATTTGTTCAATCCAAAAATATCGATTTATGGGAAATCATTGATTGTGCTTATATTATGCCTACGTTGGAGAAATCCAAGTGGAGCAAACATGATAAAAAGATGTTTATTATGAACAAGCTTATGTTAGAATTTTTATTAAATGCATTTGATTCATTTATGTCTAACAAGCTTGATTCTTTTGATAGTGCTTATACCTTATGGAAATTTATTGAAGTACATCAAGGGGACTTGGAGGCGATCCGACAAGCTTTGGAGGATCCGGCTTCAAGTTCATGTGGAGCATCATGCACACGGCCACTAGGCGATAGCCCTACTGAGGTTTGCGAGTTCGAAACCACTAATGATTTATCTAGTGATGAACTTGCTTGTGCTAGTAAACAATTATTACATGCCTACAAGAAATTACAAAATGATTTTATTGATTTACAAAGCAAGCATGTAATTTTAAAATCCGATCATGAGTCTTTAGCTTCTAAGTTTGATACTATTTCTAATGAGAATATGATCCTTAAAGAAAATAATAAAAAATTAAAATTGGATCATGATTCTTTAATTTTAAACTTTGGTAAGTTAACTCATGAAAGAGATAATGCCATGTTAGAAGTAGAGAATATACAAAATGATACTGCTTCTTTTATAAATGACTATTTATGTTCTACTTCTAAAAATGCATATGTGCCTAAAAATAAAGATTTAAATCTTATGAATAAATGCATTTCATTTTTAGATTCAACTTTAAAAACATGCATTAATAATCATAAGAGGCTTATGGATATGTGTGCCAAGTATAAGTCATCATCCACTCATCATGCACACATATATAGCAAAGTCTACAAATGTACAAATTGTGGTCGTAAAGACCATCTTGCTAGATTTTGCTATGATGCACACAAACATAAGAATGCTAATGCTCATTGTGCATCTCATGTAGCTTCTTCATCTTGTACCCTTACACATTCACATGCTCATTCTCACAAAGTTCATCATAAGCATGCTAGTGTGTTCAAGTGTGATCATTGTGGTCGTTTTGGTCATTTGGCCGATTATTATTTTGATTTGAAAAAGAAATCTATTTTGCCAAATGTTTCTAGTAGACCACATGTCTTTAAATGTGATGTTTGTGGTAGATTTGGCCATTTGGCGAAGTTTTGTTATGATTTGAAAAAATATTCAAACTTGCCAAATTTTTTAAGTAAACCACCTTTGTTTAATAATGTTTCTCATTTGAAATATAATTTAAAAGAAAAATATTTATTTGCAAATGATTCCCGTGCACGAGCTAATGGTCCACAAAAACAAATGGATCTTTTTCATTACACAAATTGCAATCGGAAGGGTCATTTGAGTGATTATTGCTTTGACCGTGTTAGTACACTACATGTGCCCAAACAGGTTCATAACCCTAGGGCTTTGAGCTTAAAAGATAGGGGTCATGTCCCTAAATCTTTTGGTACCAAGAGTTCTTGGATACCAAAACAAATTTAATTTTTAAACCAAGAATTTTAGTGTTCTTATTTTTCCTTTTTTTTGGTTTTAAAAATCATGTCTTAAAATCTTTTGGTTATGAAAATAAATTTTCTTTGATCAATTTTTTTTGTTTTCATGATTATTGGTCTTATTTTGATGAGAGGTTTGTATTTATATAACCCCCGGTTTATTAGGTGTTTATTCTCAAATCTTGTTTACCGGATGCTAAAATGTTTATATGGGTTGATACTAGCTTAATAGCTAGATATAATTGTCTCTCTTGAGTTTTGAAAATCAATGATGATTTGGTTTTATGTTCTTATATGATTTACTTGCGATTTATGATTTCAATTGGTTGATTTGTTTTCATTTGAAAACTTTTTACATGATTCTCATGTTTCTCTTCTTTTGATTTCATAAATCTATTCTTATACATGGTTTTTATAATGAGACACTATGTTCATCTTGATATATTTATATGTGTTCTCGTTATCTTTTTCTATGTGAGTTGTGTTTAGCATGTTCTTATGCTTGCTCACATATTTGCCATGATCTTTTATTGTCTATATTCCATATGGCATTTTGATAGGGGGAGCGATCCCTATATATATTTCTTGTTTTATACTCACCTATGCTTATTGATAGGGGGAGCTTTCGCTCTATTTATCCCTTTGTCCCCTTTTTGATGTTGTCAAAGGGGGAGAAATATTATGAGTATATTCTTTCTTGTTTATATGCATGATATATTATACTTTGTATATTCATTTCCTTTCATGCATATATCCTTTTTGTAAATTGTTTGTCATCATCAAAAAAGGGGAGATTGTTGGCCTTCTTGTTTTGATGATGTTTAACAAACAATTTACCACTAATGTTGTTTGTCTAGTATTTGTGTTTTCGTATTTATTGTAGACAAACAACGTTGTTGGAGGTTGGATGGATTGCGCTTCAACGATCATATCCAAAGGAGGTTGGCGGAATGTCGGTGAAGCTTATGCAATTCAAGTTAAAGATCAAGTTCAAGCTTCATCCGCAAAATGTACCAAGTTGAGCTACAATAAAGATCAAGATCAAGCTTGGGTAACTTTAGTTTAGGTGTTATATTATGTGTGTTAAATACTCTAAGCTCAATATAATATACACACACATTTTATTGGCTTCTTCGTATATGTATATAGTTATATATATATACACAAGTTTTGGTTTCTATGCATATATATAGTTTTATATATATACATACATAGTTTTGAGTTTTTATATGAAATCACATGTTTCATATTTACTATTGTGTTTTGGTATTTATTGCATAGAATATGCAATTTTGTGAAAATATTGTATTCTTAGTTTTTGGACTTAACAATAATCATATACATACTTTATTAAGTCTATATAATCATTGTGCAAAGTTTCAAAACATGGTTTAGCCAAAATGTCAAAATTCACATGTTTACATTTTCGTGTTTTGGACTATTTTGCAAAATGATGATTTTTCACAAATGGGAAATGCAATTTGAAAAATTCTTTTTGTAACATGTTTGTTTTCATGTTTATATACATTTCCTAAAGTTTTATTATTTTTGGACTTCATTTGTTATTTTTAACATATTTTCAAAAGTCTTAAAAATCTGTTTTAATAACTGTTTTCTGCTGTGTCAGTCTTCGATCGACCGCACCGGTCGACTGCTTATTTGATCTTTCGTCAGCATGTAGCAGAGAGTTGGTCGGTCGACCGGTCCGGTCGACCGAGAGCTCCATCGGTCGACCGCACCGGTCGACCGACGAAGTTCCAACTCGATTCTCAGATTGGAACCTAGATCATGGTCGACCGCAAGAATTTTCGGTCGACCGCCGCTCAGTCTGACTGTTTCCAACGGCTAGTTTTGTTACCATTGGCTGGGGTTTTTGGTCAGTTTGTTTGGGGTTTTTAGTTGAGATTTTGGGAGGCTATAAATACCCTCTTTGATCTCAGTTTTCAATTGATCTAACAAAATGTTTTAAAGAGTTTTAAAAATAGTTTAAACTTGTTTTAAGCTTGTTTAAGGGTTTGGTTTGAACCTGTTTTGGATTTCACAAGTGGAGGAGATCATCTTCTTGTTTGGGCTCAAATCTCCATCTCTCCATCTTGATCTAGAGAAGTTTTCCTAAACTCAACTCTAGCTTTTATTTATAATTATTTGTTGATTATCATTTCTTTTAAAGCTAGTTTTATATTGAGTTTAGATTTGATTTTATCTCATTGTTACACACACCCACATTGAGCTTTTAGTATTTACATACATAGTATAGTTGGGTGGTGAGAGATTGTAACTTTGAGTTGTGCTTTCATTGTGTTCTCATCCATAGTAGAGAACAATCAATTATTGTATTGAGCCTAATTGTGAGATTCACTTTGTAATACACTTGTACACCGAGAGGAGTGTGTGGTGAGAGTCGGGGATCGTTCCAAGAGGAGTGGCGTCGGTTGACGAGCCTAGGGAGAGGTTGTAACCGAGTACTTGAGGGAGACACGGCTAGGTCCAACACTTATGAGGGTGTAGAGTGTGATTGCAAGAGTGTTGATTGTAAAGTTTTCGGTTAGCTAGAAAACCGAGTGTGAGGTGTAAACGTTATTCGGGTGAACGTCGAAAACCCGGTTGTGATAGTGGAGTATCTCCTCGAGGTGAGGAGCGGGGACGTAGGTCGTGGGGACCGAACCTCGTAAACATATCCTTTGTTTGTGATTGCATTGGCGTACTTGTTTTCATGTTCATATCTTATATCGCCATTGTGTATTGCTTGTTGATCATTTTGTCCTATCATATTTGTAGTTAAATTGTTTACCCCTTGTGTTAGATTTATATCCTTGCATATATCATATAGCATATCTCATTGCTAGGATATATATTGTTGTTCATATTGCTTATCCTAGTTCATATAACTTGTTATATTTCATACTTGCTAGGATAACTTGTTAATTAATTTTAATTGGTATTTAATCGGATTAGATTAGCATAAGACCCTAATCACCCCCCCTCTAGGGTCTAACACACATGTACAGTGTAGTCGAATACTCTCCTTAGTAGTCGACTACTAAGTAGTTATATGCCTTCACAGAGTCTATTTTGACTCAGTGTAGTCGACTACTAAGCCTTGTAATCGACTATAGATATAGTTTTTCCAGCTTTTCAGAATTTGAATATATGACAGTTTATAGCTGTTTTAAGGTGTTAATTGAGTTTAAAATTCAAGTTTTTCAGAGGCTATAAATAGGTACTAAGTTCAAAATTTGCCAACCAACATTCATATCTGTAAGATTCCAAATTTATGCAAATTCAAGTGTTCTTGATTCAAACTTTCATTCTAAGTGTTCAGAAAAGAAAAGTTCTGAAAGTGCATTTGTTCCCATCATTCTAAAAGGTTGTTTAGGCATTATTCAGAGAGTGAAAAAGTTTCTTAGCCACTACTGAACTTCACTAACACTTCAAGGCTTATAGGAATTTGTGTTCTTTCTTCAAAGAAGATTTCTCTCTGGTGTGAGAGAAGATCTCTTGGTTTAGAGATTGTTTGCAATTTGCATGGTATTGCAATTGGTTAGGTTTGGTTTTTGATTCTGTAATTGGTTCAAAATCATAATGGAAATCTCAAGCATGATTTGCTTGGGGACTTGATGTTCACCCGGGGTGGTGGAACCATTATAAATCTCGTGTTTGTGATTGCAAAATTTTTGTGATTGTTGTTATTAATCTTGAGATTTATAATTCACTTTGTAATTTTTTTAAATAACACTATTCACCCCCCTCTAGCGTTTAGTGTTAGCTTCCTCAAATCATA
>BQKN01063250.1:202425-222172 GCA_022839385.1 Asparagus kiusianus
ATATATATATATATCATTGCTAGGATATTTGTTAATTAGTTTTAAATTGGTATTGATATCTGATTAGATTAGCAAATATCCTATTCACCCCCTCTAGGGTAATTTCAGTTTCCTAAGGGTAAGGGCTACCAGCGGTAGGTTGTTAGAGTCAAGGCTGTCAGTGGTTGTTGGGGGTAACCGATAGCTAGATTGGTTTCCATTGGTTGAAGGCGATAGCCAATGTTGAAGCCAAAAGGAGAAATACAAAAAAACCCCTTGGTGGCCCCAATGTCTAAAAGGAAGATAAATGTAACTCTAGAATGAAGAAGATGACTTTGACACCATGATAACTATAGAGAGATTTGAGAGAACTTGATAATTTTGTTCATTGCGTTGAGGTCTTTATATTTAAAAGCAAAGATAGGAGTTCTAATATTATAAGCAACATGGGGTCCAAAGTAAAAGAAAACAAGAAAGTCAAATTATGATACTTAACACTCCCTCTCGAACTGCATTTGGGTACAAAAGACAGTTTGCTAAGAAGAAGTGTGCATGGTGATTTGCTTGCTGATAGGAGATATTGCAGTGCTTTCCGGAGAGGACTTGAATAGAGATGGTAATTGTGCATAACTACATATGGAAAGATTTAAGAGAACTTGATAAATCTTATTCATTGCATTGACGCCTTTATATGAAAAGAAGGAAGAAGTTTTACTATTCACCATTATTGCCATTATCATCAAGGAGAACGGTTCACATAATCAAAGGACTGTAAGTGCATTCGGGTTGTTCTTATTTAGTATTTGATACTTTATATTAAACTTGCATTTATGGCACACTTAAGTTAGGGTGAATTGAGTGTTTACAGCAAACTCAAGCCTGAGTTAATTGATGAACTGGTCACTAGGTAGGGCTAGGGATACTCATGTATGAAGAGTTTAGCTTAGATGACTAGTTTGGCAGAAACTATAGTTTTGGTCTTGTAAGCCTACCGAATCGGTTTTGTGATTTAGAAGAACTTTCACTCATTGAGGAAGCCCCTTCACGACAAGGAAGAGTGGATGTAAGATTGATTTATTTTGATCCACTATAAAATTTTGGTGTGTTCTAGCTGTGATTCCTTTTTTATGTTTTGTATTGCTTACTGTTTTGCTTATTATTATTTTTATTCTATTATATATTCTATTATATATTCTATGATATCTTGAAAAATAGTAGACAATCATATTCATTCCCCAACTAGGCTTGCATCTCAGGTCCAACACTAACTACATTACTTAACAACCCCAAGTTTACACTCAAACACACACACATTCACATTGGCCTCTTTAATTTTATAATCAATTAAAATAAATAATTATTTGTTCCTCTCTTGACATGATTTTAGAGCAAGATTCACGACTCTAGAAACTGTTTTCTTTCATCTTCTAAGTCCAAAACCTATGGTCCACGATGGAGTGCTTCCACAAGCACCATTTTTATGCTTTTTCTCGAGACATTAGAGTTTTGCTTTCTTAAGACTTTACCAGGAATAATCTACAATATCATATACGTACAAGGTATCATCTTCTTTGGATTTATTATCAACCAAGATTTAGAGACATCTCTCTAAACCATTAACCTGTATAATTTCCTATTATCTTGAAAATATTTGTGGGATATGTTTCTATCCATACAAAACAAAATATTTAATCACGAGAAGATTCAAATCTGATAGCTTCTGAAGTAATTGCTTTTTGCTTTATTTGGATTTGGTTCGTATCGTTACAATTTTGATCCTCACATGTATTAGTTTAGACTAAAATGCTAATGAGGCCAAGGTAGCACATTTTTGGGTAAACTGTCACCAAGTAACGACTAAGCTTAATATATCGATGTGTTATTTCTTTAATCATAGTGAGATTATCATGAGTAACATTATTATCCAAAATTGCACAAAATTGACTCTGACTCCAACCAAGTGAATCCAAGTGTCTAATATTCTTCTCACTCTAAATGAGATCCCAATCATCCACTATACCTCTTTCTCTCTATGTTCCGTGTCAGCACCATGACCTAAAATTTTCTCCAATCCTGACTAAAATTAAATAACATTATCATCACATAAATTATAAGATTACTTTATGTAGTTATCTGATGTATCTCTTAATAGTTAATAAAACCCTTGAGATCACTTTCCTTCAACACTTTTCGACTCCTCTTTCCTCTTACTCTTTTTTTAGTTAAAAAAGCTTGCCGTTCTTTTCAATGTTATTCTTAAGGATTAATTACATTCTGTTACCTTGTGGTATAATGTAATTACATGCGTGACCCTGAGGTTTGGGTATTCACACTAGGGGTGTTAACGGAGCGGATACGGTTCGAATATGACACTTACCATATCCATATCCGCTTTCTATAAACGGATACAGATACGGATACAGATTATCTTCGGTAAGAAAAAACATTAATCATATCTGCACTCATCGGAAATGGATACGGTTCGGATATTTGAGAATCGACCGGATACAATCATGTATATAAAACAGATATTCGACAAATGGATTGAATCCACTACAACAATTTGCACTTTTCCCAACGCTTATTCCCAACACATGGTTAAATATTTCGCCAAAAATTATATTTTTCCCGACGATTTTAGTTAGCGTCCGCAAAACATATATTTTTCCCTGCGTTTACAATTAGCATGACTAAAAGTGTATATTATTTGTGATGGTTTAACTTAGCATCGGTAATAGTGTATGGATTCACGATGTTTTTTATTTTTGTCGATAAAAATATATATTTTTAGCGATGTTTTAGGGTTGGCGTCGCTAATAGTGTGCATTTATCGCGACGTGTTAGGTTAACGTCGCTATAAGTCTCTTTTTTCTTAACGTCCCTGCTTTGTGTCGCTAAAAGGTCTATTTTTTACGACGCTTTTTTATTCATCTGTGTCGCCAAAAAAAGCCCACAACTTTTTCCCTCCAAGTTTTCCTGGAAGCCTAACCCGCGATCCCTATCTAGTTTTCTCCCTCGACTCTCTCTCTTTCTCTCTCTCTCTCTCTTCATCTCTCTCTCTCGAACTTTTCTAGGAACCCTAACCCGTAATTTTTGTTCCCTCCAATTTTTATTCTCTCTCTATCAAAATATTTGCCCGCTACACACAATAAAATTTGCCCTTACTTTTCTTTTTAGGGTCGACCAAAACCCTAAAACTATTCCCCTTAGAATTGAGGATCCTAGGTTCGAAGCCATTCTCCTCAAAGCTTAGGATCGAAGCTATTCCCCTCAGAGCTGAGGATCAAAGCTTGATCGACACTCCATCTTGTTTGATCAATTGAAGGTAAAGCCTCTCCTCGATGCCCGTTCTCTCTCTATTATCCTTCTCGATCTGTATTCAAACGAAATTTAGCTTATTTTTATTTATATACCATATTCGGATTATTTGAAAGGTTCCGTAAATTACTATAGTAATTTAATTTGGCCAATTTTTCCCCCCTGACTTTGTGCTCTTGACTGTGGATCTCAACTAGATAATTTTTTTGGTTAGAATCATTAGTTCTGGTTGTATTTTGAATCTGAAGAGAAGATTCTTTTTTCTTATTGTTCGTTGAATTTTTGGGGAAAGTTTTATCAATTTTTGATAAAAGGTTTTTAGGAATTGGTCATAAATTAATTACTGTTAAATTATGGAATTTACATGTAGTGTAATTAGGCTTGGATTTATTTATTCCAACAAAATCCATCAATTTCCCTAAAACACACAAGGGAGGGAAATTTCCCCATTTATTTTCGCAAAAAAAGAGAAAAAACCCCAAAACCCCCCAAAACCCTCGTGCTCTCTCTCTCTCTCTCTCTCTCTCTCTCTCTCTCTCTCTCTCTCTCTCACATCAGAAAACCGCTGAAAGCTCCCTAATGCCGTTAGGAAGAACCCTAGAGGGGGGTGAATAAGGTTTATACTAATCTAATCCGATTTATGCCAATTAAAAACTAATTAACAAATATCCTAGCAAGTATGATATATGACAAGATATATATGCAAGGATATACAAATAATACAAGGGTGAAACAAACAAAATAAGATAGTGGGAAATAAACAATGAGCAATTGACAAAGGCAATATAAATATGAACACAAAAATACGTGCGCCAATGCAATCACAAACAAACGATATGATCACGAAGTTCGGTCCCTACGACCTACGTCTCTGCTCCTCACCTCGAGGAGATCTCCACTATCACAACCGGGTTTTTTACGCTCACCCGAAAAACATTTACACCATACAATATTGGTTTTTAACGCTCACCGATCAACGTTCACAATCACAATGTAACTATACTAACTATCACCTTAAGTGTTGGTCTCTAGCCCTTGTCTCCCTCAAGTGTTAGGAATTATAACCTCTCTCTAGGCATTACCACCTACCCCACTCCTCTTGGGACGACCCCGTCTCTCACCACATACTCCTCTTGGTGTACTAGTGTATTACAAAGTGAATCCTTATAATTTGGTGCACAACTACAAATAAATTGTTCTCTATAATAGATGAGAACTCAATGTAAGCTCACACTCAATTGTTACAACTCTCACCACCCCAATTGGGTGTGTGTAAATAATGAGTGAAATCAAAATAAATTAAAGTCAAATAAATCTAGCTTATGAAAATTATAATCAAAATAATAAATAGCTAGAAAAAAAGTTTAGGGAAACTTCTCTATAGATCAAGAGAGAGGGAGAAGAGTTGGATCCTTAAACACAATTGATGATCTTCCTCAAGCTCTTGTGAAATTATCTGCACAAACCGAAACTTGAAAATGCTTAAAAGCTTCTTAAACAAACTTAAACCAAAACTTAAACCCTTGTTAAAACACTCTTAAACTTATTTAAAACATTCTCTTGATTGCTTCAGAATGTTAGAGGGCAAGGAGTATATATAGGCTCATGAAACAACCCCAAAAACAAGTAAAAACCCAAGAAAAATCACAAAAAGATAAAATCTAGAAAACTAGCCGTTATAGGCTGAAAAGAGGTCATCAGTCGACTGACTACAGTGTGTCGGTCGACTGATAAAGTCGACAAATCTAGATTTGGCAGATTCTGGAATTTTACATATCTGATTTTATAAAATCAATTAAAAATAGTAAATCAAATCCAAAATCATGAAATTTTGAGGGAAGTTTCTAAACATATAGATGAACATGTTAGAGAAATAATTTCATGAATATAACTTCCCATTTGAGAGTAATAAATTATTTAGTAAACTAGTTAAAAAATAAAAATCTGGAAATAGTACAAAACTAGCTGTTATGAGCTTATTAGTCGAGTGATCAGTCGGCCGATGACCTCATCAGTCGACTGATTAGTCGACTGAAAAGAAACAGAGGCTTTTTGATAATTCTAGGCATTTTTATCAGTTGACTGAGCACATGTATCAGTCAACTGATAACACTGTATTAGCTGGTTTGAATAGTAAAAATTAACTTTGAAGTGCTTTAAAAATAGCAAATAAATTCAAAAAAAATATAAAACTTTGAGAAATCATTATAAACATATAAATGAACATGATACAAAAAGATTTTTTGGAATTGCACTTCTAAATAGTGAAAACTTATCATTTTACAAAAATATTCAAAACATGCAAACTTAATATACTTGAAATGTAATGTTTTGACATAAACCATGTTTTGAAACTTTATAAAATAATTTTATAGACTTAATAAACTATGTATAAAGTGATATTAAATTCTATAAACTAATAAACTAATATTTTATCAAAAACACATATATTTTGATAAAATCAACAAATACGTGTGTGTGAATAATATGAGCTTAAAGTATTAACACACAAGTATAAATCTATACTACAAATACTATAAACTATATACCCAAGCTTGAAGGTCTTTAATATAGCTTAACTTGGTAAACTTACGGATGAAGCTTGAACTTGAATCTTTAACTTGAATTGTATTTTTTCACTCCACTATTCCGCCAACCTCCATTGGATATGATCGTGAATGCTTGATTCCATCCATCCTCCAGCATATTATTTGCCTAGAATAGATACAAAACACAAATATTAGACAAATAACATTAGATGTAAATTATTTGTAAATTATCATCAAAACAAAAGCACCCAACAACCGCCGCCATTGGAAATTTCCCCTTCTCTGAACTCGCCGCTACCGTCGGAGTTCATCGCCTCCGTCGGAGTTCATCACTGCCATTGTGTCCTAAAGTTCATTGTCACCATCGACCCTGTAGTTTGCCACCAAATCCTTATAAAAACCCTAGTTCTTCCTCCCCGAATCGGATCTTGCCGCCTCTCCTCCTCCTCATTTTCACCGGACACCTGACTTGTAAGTCCTCTACCTCTCATGCTCATTCAAATTTTTGCTGGCATTATTCTAAAATCTTCACCTTTTTCTTGTTCTTAAGATGTTCGTTTGGTTTCGGACTGCCAAATTATCACCCCTCCTAAAAAATGCGTTTTCTCAATTCACGAGTTGAGTTGGGGCTTATTAGGAACTGGCAAAAATTTGAAGGTTTTTTTTAGCGTTGCCCTTCATGGGTCTGCAACTAGTCTTGTTTCTATGCAGATCAAGCAACAAACATTGGTTCCACACTTAGGAGGTGGTAGTTTTGAAATGCTACTTCATGCTGAAAATTTGATTGAGAACTAAGAATTTGATTGATTTATTACTTAGTTGTTATGATTCTCTTTAAGGCAGAAATTTTCCAATATTGGTGATAGAATATGTGAAAACTCTATAGTATGAGGTTACGTTCGTGACAGAGAATCTGAAAACTTTATACAGTTGGATGAAGTAATGCTTTGTTGTTGAAAAACAACTACAATTTTCTTAAACCTTCATGCACAATGACACCATGATAAATACGTAAACACATGTATATTTTTATAATTACTTATGTATCGGGATCTCTTAGATTCACTCTCCTGTTACTTTTCACTTTTTCAAAAACAAGACAACAATAAGAACTGTTTTTTCCAACTAATTAATTGAGGGACTCTAAGTTCTGGTTGGGTCTTTCTTTGATTGTAACAGTCTTATCTTTAAGTCACCATGAATGATAATAGTTTTGGTAAGCAAGTAATTGTGATTATCAAACTTAGTTTAATTATTTATTACTTTTAGATAAGTCAGCAAGTAACTTTGTCATGTTAACTTTTGATTTGTTATTGCATATTCATTTGAGATGCTACTTTTTATTTTATGATAATAAACTAATATGATATTATATTCACACCAATTGTAATAAAATATGGATAAGAGTTGGATGACACTGATTAGGGATAGAATAATTCTGTGGTATCTGGCTAGAGTTGATTCTTTTATTGAATTTGTAAAAGTAAATGCAGGTGAGGGTAGCACGATTCGGTGTTCGTGCAACAAATGCATGAATCTTGATTGGCTTGAATTTGGTATTGTGCAAGATCATTTGGTTCAATATGGGATTATGGTATCCTATAAGATTTGGTTGCACCATGGAGAATGGCCTAGTAATCAACATGGTGAATCTAGTGATGACAGGGATGAGAGCGAGGACGATAATAGAGATGAGTATCCAGAATTATTAGAAAACCATAGCAGAGGAACTTACATGGATGATGATGATGTAGAGATGGATCATGATGTTAGAAAGTTTGAAAAATTACTGTAAGCTTCCCAGCGTGAAATGTATCCTAGTTGTAAAAACTTCACTTTGTTGCCATTTGCTGTCAAGATGCTTCATGTGAAAGTTGAGAATATGTGGAGTAATAAGTCATTCGACATGCTTTTACAGATATTCAGGGACTTATTGCTAGAGGGTTATTTGGTTCCAAGGTCAATTTATGAAATGAAGAAGTTGCTGTGTGATCTGGGCATGGAATATGAGCATATTGATGCATGCCAACATGATTGTGTACTGTTTTGGAAGGAGAACTCGCACCTGATAAAGTGTCCTGTATGTGGGGAGTCTAGGTACAAGTTCATTGATGGAAAGGGTATGAAGATCCCTCGTAAGGTGTTGCGTTACTTTCCGTTAACTCCGAGGTTACGGAGATTGCACATGTCCAGGAAAACGGCCACAGAGATGAGATGGTATAGGGATAAACGTGTAGATGATGGGATTTTGAGACATCTGGCTGACACTGAGGAGTGGAAGAAATTTGACCTTCAACATCTATAGTTTGCACAAGAGATCCGCAATGTAAGGCTGGGACTAGCCAGTGATGGGTTCAACCCTTTTGGGAACATGAGCAATGCCTATAGTATGTGGCCAGTCATACTTATGCCTTACAACTTGCCACCTTGGTTGTGTATGAAAGAATCTTTTTTCATGATGTCCTTACTTATTCCTGGACCACATGCACCAGGGAACACATCGATGTTTCCTTGAGGCCTTTGGTCAACAAGTTGAAGGAGTTGTTGGACAATGGCGTAGTAACTTATGATGCCTCTTAAAAATAGATCTTCCGGATGCATGCGGCTATATTGTGGAGCGTTAATGACTTTCCTGCATATCGTAACTTGTCTGGGTGAAGCACAAAAGGCTATATGGCTTGTCCACCTTGCAATGATGATCCATTATAGCATCGCTTTTATGAAAAAAGTCTTATAAAAGTTGTATAGGTAGAATGATCATTTCCTTAGTCAAACCCAGCTTAAATTTAATTGTAAGTTTCAAAATTCATATGATTCATTGGAATTATTCATTTATTTTGAGTAGATTGAAATAACCATCTTAGATCTTAAATATTTGTTGGTAAATATTTGCCCTGTTAGTAGGGTTGATTGCCTTTATTGTTATTATTATCCCTTAGGTAGTTTTTTGGTGGAAAGTGAAGTCCTTAATTTGCTAGTCTAGATATATTGGAGTTTGGGAAGACACTGAATATGATAAGTTAAAATGCATGATTTGATGAGGCATGTATGCTAGATTAGGGTTTTATGCTTAGATGCTCTTTATCTTCAATTCGAATCGATGGAAATGGAAAATCTCCATGATGGCTCTTTTAAAGAGAAGAACTTTTGAAACACATGGTTGTTTATTCAGGATATTATGGCTAGAGATAGATGAACAGGTGCTTCGGTTGTTACCTAGGATATGACCGATAGAATTCAGGAACACATATAGTCACGGATCTAATACATGTGCACTAACATCTGTTGTAAACTAAAATTTCTTAAAATCTAGAAATCATGACTGAAGATTGTGATCATGTAGATTAAATGGAATACATTCATCAGCCAAAAAAAACTAGAATACAATCAATAGGATTCTAAATTATCTGATCAAACCATATATGATTTATGATTTGCAAATCGGAAGTTCTAAATACGAAGAAATGCACAATTTACAAAAGCTGTACAAAATTTATTTTTGTCATGTATATGTTTTTGGTTTAATGAATATGATATATGTACACCCAAAACTTTTTATAGAATGTGTAGCCTTTCTCAAATAATTTTAAAAATTTTGATGCTGCTTTATTCTTGTTATACAGGAAATTGGATTTGATTATCTTGGAAACAGAGATCAACTTGTCATGAGTTTACAAGCAAACTGAAATATTTAAACAGTTGTTCTCTTCTTTCTTTTCTTTCACCTTTTTCTCTCTTTCCATTGTGTTTCTTTTTTTCCTTTATGGATTACAAGCGAATTGGAATATTTAAACAGGCCTTTGAGTGTTGACTTGGAAATGGAAATGAATGTAACTATTTTGTAATGAGATCAAATTCTTTGTTTATTATAATATGTAATTTGTTTGGAGTATAATTTGATGTTTGGCTCCTTTGTTGATGTGAATGGGAGTAAATTTTTTGTGGGTGTTCAGCTTCAGTATAGGCTTGTAGTTGACAGAAAAGATATTACTTTTGGCGATTAAATTAGTCAACAAAATTATACTTTTTACTAACGCATAATTATGCATTTCCAAAAATTATACTTTTGCCAACTCTAAATTGCGTTGCTAAATTTTTAATTTTTAGCGATGCACTAATTTGTGTCACTAAAAGTAACACTTTTGTTGACGTTATTTTGCGTTGCCAAAAGTAATATCTTTTAGCGATGCTATATTGCGTTGCCAAAGAAATAGTTTTTAACGACACTTCATTCTACGTCGATAAAAGATACACTTTTACCAACGCTAACTTACATCGTCAAAGTATACTTTTTAGCAACGAACAGTTTTGCATCACTAAAAGCTATATTTTACCGACGCATTGGCTTTTGCCGACGCTGCATGCATCACCAAAAGTACAAGTTTTGTCGATGCACTTTTGCATATGAAAAAATTCTGCATACTTTTGCCGATAAAAATATTATGCATAGCTAAAAGATGTACTTTTCTTGAAGCATAAGGCATCGCCAAAAGTGTTAACTTTTATCAACGCAGTATGTTTGCATCACCAAATATTTTCCTTGATGCACTTTTGGTGACACGTTAGCGATGCTACATGTTGCGTCGGGAAAGATTTTTCTCGACGTTTTTTAAACTTTTATTATCGTTTTTGTTTCGTCAGTAATGCTGTATTTTGTTGTAGTGGTCAGATATAAATTAGTACACCTATGTATAAATTACAACCAAATAGGTAAATGTATGTGGTTGTAGGCTTCTCCTTGCATAAATGTATGTGTGCACAAATGATAAAAATAAAATACAACAATCGCATATACATGCAATATCATCAATTATACGTCGATTTGATAAAGTATCTAAACAGTTGCTATAAACAGCTATCTTATAGTCACATATAACATATTGTCAATGAAATTAAAACTAGAGTTTTGATTCGACCTTATGGAACAGACGGCGGATCCGACGGCGAGATCTGACGGCATGCACCAAAGACGAGGCGAAAATGATGGGATCAGATAACGGTGGGAGACGAGGCAAGAGATTCAACGACGTGTGGCGAAAACAAGGTGGGCGAAGATGAGGCGGGAGGCGGTGAGATCCGACGACGTGTGGTGAAGACGAGGCGAGCGGTGGCGAGATCTGACGGCGTGCGGTGAAGATGACACACGAAGATGAAGCGAAGATGACGGGATTTGACAACATCGGGAGACAAGGCGAAGAGGAGGTGAGAGATCCGACGATGTGCGGCGAAGAAGAGGTGGGCAAAGACGAGGCGGGCGTCACTGAGATCCTATGATGTGCGGCGAAGATGAGGTGGGCAAAGACGCGACAAGCGGTGGGTTGATTTGTAGAAATTGAGCAAAGCAAAGACTAGAGAGAGAAACTAGAGTGGAGGCTAGGGTTTTTTAGTTGGCTTTTGGGTTGGTTAGCAGTTACGGATTTGGAACTTTGGATACCTAAATAGAACCAAATTCTTATGTTTAATAAATTGCAGATATCTGTATCTGCAACTGAATCTTATACTCATAGTTGTATTCAGATATCTATATCCTCGTTAGTCTCACAAATCCCTATAGTATGATGTAACTGATATGGTGCGGGAAGAATAGGATTTGTTTCTTAATAGGGTCAGTTTCATATATACCCCTTAAATCATAGGTATTTGCAAAATAACCCCAAATTTTGGTATTTGCAAAACACTCATCAAATCATCAACTTTGATAAAATATTCCTAAAATTAATAAATCATCAACTTGATGGTAAAGATTTAACTATTTTGTTGATAAATTTTACATCGGTATTACAAATTAGCTTATCAAAGTTGATGATTAATTGTTTTAAGGGTACTTTTTCTAAAATTGATTATTTGAGAGGTAGTTTTACAAATATTGAGATTTTTTGGTATTTTGGCAAATACCCATGATTTAAGTGGTATATATATGCAAATAACCCTTCTTAATAATTCATTTAACTTGTTTCAATCGTTGAATTTTGTATGGTTCCCTACATTCCACTTAAACAACTTGGATTAAATCTTACCAAATGGTGAGCAATTTGTATTTGTATAAAAGGGCATTTTTGACTTTGTCATATTCAAAGTTAAGCTCCATTAGAACTTTCACACTGCGCATTGATTTGGGGGTTACCCTTGTAGATACTCAAACTTCAAGGTCATTCATATAGTTACATTATACTATAGGATACTGAAATGTAATTAATCCTATTTTGAACTTCATTAAGTCTCGAAGGAGGATGCAATGAATAGGAATTGAACATCTTCTTTACGTATTTAAAGGGAAACTTGCGTACTTTTTGAGTATGGTGTCTTTGTTGGGGAATTTCAGTCTCCCCGCCTACTAAAATATATGCAACTCGAAAGCCAACACACAATCAGCAAGATAGAAAATAACCACAATCAAGAAAAAAGGACACCAAAATTTACGTGGTTCAGTTGACTAACTTTGATGTACGTCCACGGGCAACAATATGAGAAATCCACTATGTATTACGGAGAACTACAAGAGGAACCACTCAACTCTCGTCTCTCAATCTCTCAACCTCATATATATAATAACTCTAATATTATCTCCAAAGCCCTCTCTTTACAATCTTTTGAACGGACAAAGACTACGAAATCCTCTCCCAATGATATAATCTTTTGTACGGACAAAGACTACGAAACCCTCGCCTCTCGCATAATATTCTTGAATCAGGTTACGCCCTCTGCTAACCCTAGATTATAAAAATATTAGCTTTCTCTTATCTGCTCGGTTTTTCCTCCAACAATAGAAGAATATATATAGGAAAGCCAAAACCCTATCTCCAGCCTAACTTCTTAATTAGAATAGGATTCAAACTCCTAATCATGATGACGTCTAATCTTCTAATCATGATAGATTTCTAATTCTATCTAATTCTCATAAAGTTATACAAAGAATCAAAGATAAAATCTTAACAATCTACACCTTGGATTTGATTCTAAACTTCCTTGAAGATATATCATCGTTGTCTTGAAACTTTGCCTCTCCCGCTAGAATCTTCTATTTCTTTCGCATTTCAAATCGAAGCACCTGCACTCCAACTTGGACGTCCCGTGACCCTCGCTATCATCTACTTTGCCGTGGCACCTCCACCTCTCTGTGTAAACCAAGAGATCTGTCATCTATGAAATTAGAAGCAAATCAACCATGCTTCTCCTCCCAAATTGAACTTGACAGTAGCCTTCCCCCACTTGTTGTCCTTGCACTCTACCTGCATCGCTTGTCCAGAATCATATTGAGGCACCTTTCCTATTCCATACTACGAGCTAGATGCCTCTATCTCCTCCATCACTTAGCTTAGACCATTATCAGTGCTCATCGTCTTCAAATCCAATGCCACCATCTCCATCAGCATATGTGTCACTTAGTCGTACCTGCTTGTAAGCTCCACCTAATCTGACACTATCCTCCTCGAGTCTACACACCAAGAAACTACTGCTCCTACGATGAATCTGAATAATTATATGCTGATAACTCTACTACAAGAATCACGTCTAATTCTCTGCACTAGTCTCATTTGTCATATACTGGTTTGCCTATCTTCCATCAGATCTGTCTCATCATCACCATCAAAAAATTTTAGCACTTTCTAACTAATCTGAGAAAAATCTAAGAAATCAGACCCTCCCATCGCTATTAGAGCACTCTAAAACTTAAGAATCAACTCCTGGATCGTCAAAATCTGCCTCCAAACCCTCAATCAGAAGACAAATTAATCTTCTTTTTTTCCTTTTTCTTCATCTTGATTCTTGTAAAGCCGGTCTTTAATCTCGCATGACGACGACTTCTATCTTGAAAACTAACTCACAGATTCATCACTATTTCTCTGATCCCACTTGTTGGGGAATTTTAGTCTCCCCGCCTACTACAATATGCACAACTCAGAAGCCAACACATAATCAACAAGATAGAAAATAACTACAATCAAGAAGAAATAACATCCAGATTTACGTGGCTCAGTCAATCAACTTCGACTTACGTCCACGGGCAATAATACGAGAAATCCACTATCTATCATGAAGAACTACAAGAGGAACCACTCACGGTAGGTCGAGAACCGAGAGTTTGGATAAGATGAGCTAAGTTGTGTAGTTGGTTGTTAATATGGCTTAGGGAAAGGTGGTTGAATTGGAGTACATCGGTTGCTAGAATTGTAGGAGGCAATATCATGGAATAGTTTGGTCCCGTAGTGTCGCTGTTGAGGGCGCTATAGATAGAAGAGTTCGGTGGTGTCGCTGTCGTGGATATTGCCATTGTAGATGGTCCATTGATGTCGTTGCCATGGGCACTGCAGATGGAGAGTTTCGACAGTGTCAAGGCCGTGGGCATTGCAGTTGTAAATTGTCTGGCGATGTCGCTGTCGTGGGCACTGTAGATCAAGAGGTTCGGCAGTGTCGTTGCCGATGGCGCTGCAGTTGGGATATTAAGTCGAATACTTGTGGCCGCTGCTATGAAAATTAGGTGTGTAAGTTTGGAAGTGTTCAGACATGTCGTCGTACGGTTGGTGGGCATGAATTGCTTGAGAGAAAGGGCTTACAAAGCTCAAAAATTGTTAAGGCTGAGGTTGGTGTTGGGTAGACCGTGGTGTGGTTCTAGGTCGATGTTGGTCAAGCGGAGTTGCTTGGCCATGCAGATCCGCCTTGTTGGTGTGGCTCTGGCTCGATGTCGGCCGAGTAGTGTGGTGCTACCGTGCAAATCTAGCTCGTGTGGTCGAAAGATGCGGAGCATTGGTGAGGATCTAGCTTGGATGTGCGAGTGACGGTGCAGAGCGACCAAGCGATCGAGTAGTGGTGGAGCCGGCGTGAGGATCTGGTCGAGCTGTGAGAATGGTCGAGCAATGGTGCGAGATCTAGTCAAGCTGTGTGGTGCTACGGTGCAGACTGGACTAGCAATGTGGCACGGTAATGACACTAGCTTGAGCAGTGTGGGAGTGGTGCACATGATCATCGAGTGGTGGCTAGAGGTGGACGAACATCGAGCGGCAGTGGGTAGAGGGTGCACAACGACCGAGTGGCAGGCTAGCGGTGGTCCAGTGTTAGGTGAGCATTGGGCTGAGGCACATGACGATCGAGGATCAGACTAGCGATGGTTGAATGTTGGATGAGCACTGAGCTGGGCTGCTGGTGCACGATGATTCGCGGCTAGGGTTTTTATTATAGGAGATTAATGTTGGTGGCTGCAGGCTGAGGACAGTGGCTCGGTGTTGCCTGAGGGCGGCGAGTCGTTGTTTGTCGAGGGTGAGCGGGTCAATGTCCAGGCCACTGAGGGGAAGCACAAAGTTTGTAGCGAAGCCCCCTCGGTGACTCGAGATCAAGAAAGAAGAAGAGGTCTTTTCTTGGCTAATAACAAGGCTCTGACACTATGATAACTTTAGAATAATACATGATATTGGCTTGATATTATTGATGAGAATGATTACACATATTTATACTAGCTAAAGACTAAACATGAGAAGATCGAGTAAATACAGAAAATAAAGAAGAAAATAAGAAAATATTATCGTTCCTAATACATTAATATATGCTACCTAATGTAAAAAAAATGATATCAAGAGAATATATAGTATTATATTTATCACAAATCATTTTCAATTTGACCGAATCACATGGATCTTGTATTTGAAATTATTTTGTTGTTGTATTCATTACTGTCATGCTTCGTCGCCGATCAACTCTATCAAATTCTAGGGACATATGCTGCCTTTTGTCGTAACACTTACAAATATCTTCTCAACCAAAAAAATAAAAAATAAAAAATAAATAAAAATAAAAAAGAAGAAGAAGAATTAGAAGAAAGACAAATTAATTTTCAGTGAGGTGAGTTGAGTAATTGATCTAGAATGCGTAGAAGATGAGTTTATAGAGCAGTTAGATAGACAAAAGCCTAAACAAGAGTACCAATTGAATAGCTAACTTAATCATGAAGAAAAGTTGTATCTCTTAGCTTGTCCAAAAAGAGTATTGATATACATAATTACAGCAAGAACAAAGAAAATTGAGGAAAAAAGAGTTTCTGTTGTCTGTTTTCTTCGGCGGAGGATATAATTCATTTTCAAAGAAGGGACAGGCCACCAAACCATTTATTGGAGAAGCAAAATATCTTCAGAAGTAATATTTGGGGAAAGAAAATAATAGTTGCCTGCATCTAACCTAGATTTCACGATAATGAAAGTCAACTAGGTACGCACTTCAACAAATTAAAATGTGGGACATTTGCACTCAGCATGTAGCATGGTCGCAGCCTATGGATCTGACCTAAAAGTCTAGATTGAGTTGTAAAAATCCATAACAGCTGAACTCATTATTAGTATGCGTAGACCCCAACCCGGTATGGTTTTGTGGTAGTCTACCTAATTAGAGGTGATCAATTCGAATCATATCATATACCCTCAACATACCGTGTGAGGAGATATCTGTCGGATACTCAATCTCTCTAGTTACCAACTTCTATAACTTATCTACGCATGCGTTAGCTGTTACCTTATACTTTAACAAGGTATTGCTACGTGGACTTACTTGCAGACCAAGTAACAATCTTAACAACCTCAACTGTCAAGATGATGACACATGTAAAGGCTAATCTACTCTAGACAATCAGGATAAATACCCTTCCTACTTAAGGTAAATGGACAAAACCTCTTACAATTGTAAGGCTCGATCGGTACCTTCAAGCTATGATTTTCTATGTGTAAATTATAAATAAGAAAATAAAAAGGTTTCCACGTGCTTTCTAATGTTTCCGTGTGAACCATACAACTCCTAATTATGTTACCATCGATCCTAAACATCAAGATTCGTTGTGTAAATTATAACTAAGAATAGTTTAGGTATAATACAAAAATAAGACAGAATAGGGTCTATATGAGAAGAACCCGTAATTTTAGTAGCCACTTGTTGACTTGATCAATAACAAATCAAACCATTTGCAAGTCTCTTCCATGAGCTTCCATCTTTTGGCATATTCTCTTTATGTATTTTATCGGGAAAAAAAAACATTTGTTGGTTTAGTACCATTTCATTCAGTATATATTAATATTAATGCAAGAACTCATAAGAAAGTAGGTAAGAGTTTTAACTTATATATGTACCCAAACCAAACTTCCACAAACAAAATTCCTAGATAGCAATTTCAAAAGATTTACTTCTTAATCTTTTGATTAAAGTATCACTAGTGTCCAAAGCAACCCAGAAGGATCCGACTCATTCCATCTTGTTCCGGCTTGTTTGTTTAGTTAGTTACCTAATTGTTTAATAATAACATATTCTATAAAGTTAAAATTGTCATTCTCAAGGTCAGCATCATAGTAATTACTTGCACTCTTCTCATGGACACATAAAACATCAAATATTGCTTTCAAAACCTATCAATTAAACTAACTCTCTAACCCTAAACTATGCTTACTTTTTTCTGTTTCGATGTTCCAAGATGTAGCATAACTGGCTAGTTCGCAATCGCATAAAGAAACAAGAAGGGTTATTGAAAGTGAGAAGGGCCACTTGTAAGCTTAATAACCGTGCAACAAGGCTATAGTAAAGGGGAAAAGGATTTTGGAAAAATAATGCTTATGATGCATATATTATATATATGACTATTGTTAAACATCTTATTATCTTCTTAGTTAGTCACTTGCATAAGTATGTGTCATTACTCTTTAAGTATCAAATATAGTTTTACGTGCGTACGGAGATGGCTGTTTATTCTATAGCGAGGAAATCGTGGTAGAGGAGTCATACTTAAGCAAAAACTCATGGTTAAAGACTGATTAGTGTTGATACCTTAAATGGTTTAAATATACAATTAGTGTTGATGTTACAACCATTCCTTATTGTTTCAAGCAAGACGCTTGCTTGGGCTCGTACTTTCAGCTCATGAATTACATGGAAATTTCATTCCAATGCCAATCAAAATGTCAATTCTCAAGTTCTCATTGGATGGGTTTATCTTGACTTTAGTTAATTATTTAGGACATGAACATACTCGCTTTTGCTAGTAATAATCGGGTTAGTTTCCATTGCTCGTTATTGGGGCATAGTCGATGGAATCTCTCTTATTTGCTTCTCCTATTTCTATGGTAGTATTTGTTGGCCTTCTTGTTTTGATGATGTTTAACAAACAATTTACAACTAATATTGTTTGTCTAGTGTTTGTGTTTTTGTATCTATTCTAGGCAAACAATATGTTGGAGGATGGATGGAATCAAGCTTTCACGATCATATCCAATGGAGGTTGGCGGAATAGTGGGTGAAGCCTATGCAATTCAAAGTTAAAGATCCAAGTTCAAGCTTCATCCACAAAGTGTACCAAGTCAAGCTTATTGAAGATCAAGATTGCTTGGGTAATTTAGTTTAGGATTTATATTATGTGTGCTAAGTGTTAGATCTAAAACTTAAGATCTTAAAACCATATAGCCATGATTAATTCAAAGAGATTAAAAGAAACATAAAAGAGCGGAAGCTTATACCTGAATCCATTAATTGATCTTGGTATTGGGTTTTGGATCTTCTAACCTTAGGGTTTTCTCTTAGAGCCGAATTTCTCTTTTAGATGGGGTAAAGAGAATTAGAGAAAATAGTAACTCTAGATTAGGGACCATAACCCCTTATTTATAGGTGTTGTACTTTTGCAATTTGGCCCCTTAACAAATTACAATTACAACCTGGTATCTGCACATATATCCCCATGACTTATTTAAATACCCATTAACCCAAATTAATTGATCACTTTAGTGGGTTATCCTGAAAGATAGCAATACACAATGATTAATCATATATGCCCACAATTAGATTTATTAGATTAAATCCAACAATCTCCCACTTGGGCACCATATGATTCCTTAAAATGTGTATAACCTTATGAGCTCAAAATTGCTATCATTGAAAAGGTATTTCCGAACAATCTCGTCCATTGACTATATCAATATAGGATCAAAGCGGCCTTTGTCACATTTATCATGACTCGACCCATCAATGGTCACATATACCAATACAATCAAACGACATAGATCAATCATGGATGTGCAACATGAAAATTACATGCAATGTGATCAGTACATGTCTATTTTCAACTGGTCCTCCTTTAGAGAGGTCAAAACCAAACATAATGTAACAGAGTGTCTTAACTGAATACTTTATTCTGATCAGACAATACAACCAAACATAAAGCACCACAATTACAAACTCCCACTAAATCATAATATCCTCAAATATTACCACACCCATATGAGCAGTATGCTCATGAAAGACCTTGGGTGGCAATCCCTTAGTAAGAGGATCAGCTATCATGGAGTTTGTCCCAATGTGCTCTATGAAGATCTGTCCACTCTGTACCCTTTCTTTCACAACCAGGAACTTAATGTCAATATGTTTTGACTTAATTGAGCTCCTGTTGTTATTGGAATACATTACTGTAGATTTATTGTCACAATATAACTTTAGTGGTCTTTCAAAATTTTCCAAAATGCGCAGTCCCGTGACAAAATTTCGCAGCCATATTCCCTGATTGGATGCCTCATAGCAAGCTACAAATTCTGCTGCCATAGTTGAGGAAGCTACTAGTGTCTGTTTGATACTTTTCCATGATATAGCTCCTCCTGCTAACATATAAATGTAGCCTGATGTAGACTTTCTGCTATCTTGGCATCCAGCAAAATCAGAATCCGAATACCCAATGACCTCCAAATTTTCTGATTTTCTGTATGTGAGCATGTAATCTTTTGTTTTCTGAAGATACCTCATAACCCTTTTGACTGCTATCCAATGATCCATACCAGGGTTGCTTAAGTATCTGCCTAACATCCCAACAATGTACGCAATATCCGGACGCGTACATACCTGAGCATACATTAGACTTCCTACAGCCGAAGCATAAGGAATCTTCTGCATTT
>BQKN01063250.1:247803-275586 GCA_022839385.1 Asparagus kiusianus
TATATATATGGGACTCATGAATCTCATAACTTGTGACGTTACTCTCACCAATCTTAGCTAGTGGTTCGGTTTCGATCCATTTGGTGAAGTAGTCAATCAGCACAATAAGGAACTTCCTCTGTCCCGAAGCTAGGGGAGAGGACATAACAGATCCAGCCCCCATTGAGCAAATGGTATGGGACTCAGAATGGAAGTTAGCTCAATAGCCGCTGCTTGTGGGATGGGCGAGTAAAACTGGCACTTTTGGCAATGAGAGACGAATTGCTTCGACTCAGCTAATATAGTGAGCCAGTACCCTTGCCCGATGACTTTTTGTGCGAGGGTTCGTGCCCCAGGATAGTTTCCACATGTGCCCTCATGAATCTCCCTGAGTACATAATTGGCCTCTGATGGCCACCGTAGATAGGGTCCGATACTGTTACTTGAATATGACATCCGATAAAGTTGTCCCTCAATTATGAGATAAGTGCGTGAGATACTCTGGAGATGCCTGGCTTCGGTTGGATCTTCGAGCAAGGTGCCCTACATTAGATTGAAAACAATTAGATCCAACCAATAAGCCATAACATGCATCTCGGTCTCTATGATAGTCTTAGACGACTTGGAGATGCTAGGTCGCTCGAGGGTGTCAGTATAGACAGGCTCGGAGCTGGTCCTTGAGCTTGTTGACCAGAGCTTGGAAAGGGCGTCTGCCCGATCATTAAGAGCACGGGGGACTCGAGCTATCTTGAATTCTAGGAAGCTGGTCAAAAGCTCATTGGCAGCTTTGAGATATAAGGCCATTCTCAAATCTTTAGCTGCATATCGTCCATTGACTTGATGGACGACCAAGTAATTATATCCTACCGATCAAGGTGTTGGAAAGAATTGATATGTTATGCTCTGCTTTCTTGTGGGGGAGCAAAATTCACCTTGTTTCCTGGACAGAGGTCTGCAAAGATAAAAAGTTAGGAGGATTGGGTCTTTTCTCTGCCAGAAAGTGGAACTTTGCTGCTGCTATTGTAGGCATTCAAAAATGCCAAAACTCGAAATGTGAAAAGGAGGGTCAAGAGAAAGAACCCCTTCAATCGAAGATGAGGTTCGTTGATTAGTGAAGATCAACCGTGAGAACGAGAGTCGCCACGCAGCAAATCTCAACATCAAAAGACAAAGTTCATGAAAGTGATCCACGGGATTCGGAGCTCATCATTGGATACGAGGCTCAAGGTTTACTAATGGATATGAGACTCGGAGCTCGTCATTGGATACGAGGTTCGAGGTTCATTAGTGAATACGAGGTTCAAAGCTCGTCATTGAACACGAGGTTCAAAACTCATTACTAGACATGAAACTCATTAGTGAAGATGAGGTTTGTTAAAAGGAAACTTACAAGACTTACTACGTAGTTGGACTCAGCTGTCGAAGATGAAGTTCGTTAGTGAAAGCGAGGTTCGTCAGACGAAGTCAGTGAAGACAAAATTTGTCAGGAGAAACTGGTCCACTGTAAGGTTTGCTTGGTGAGACGAACTACGAGGCTCGTCTTACTTGACGAACTCCATTTCAATTGAGGTCGAGGTTCGTCATCCATGTGGGATTCAGCTGTAACGGCTCCGAAGACTTAGTCAGCCATGTGGGCTAATCTTCATGAGCACGTTACGACATGCGCTGATTTGGGGGAGGCAGTTACGCCACTCTACATGTGATTGTAGCATGTCGGTTACGTACTTAAACCCTATAAATAGCCAGGATGGCTATAGAGAAGAGGGTTGGTTAATTGAGACTTTTAGTCATCAGAAATGAGAGCTTTTGCGTGTAAATCCCAAGTTCTAATTTCGATTCCAGCTAGCTAACGAAGGTCAGAAGCTCTTGTGATCTTGGTCTGATCATCAACGGGAGGCAAGCTTGACTCAAGCATCGGGGGAAGCATCCTTTCGCCACCTAGAACCCACCTTAAACAAAAGGGAAGCTGAATTAATCTTCTCTTCCTCTGTAATCGGGAGAGAGTGTGAGTGATTGTAAGGGTTACGTACCAAGTGATCGAACCCATTTCTTAAAATAAGAGAATCAATCCCAACATCAATTTTTTGACCCTACAGCTATCAAGTTGCTATGAATGATACACACTAAAAAAGATCTCTTGTGGATTAAATGGGTGTATGGAAATTATCTACAACATCAAGAAATCTAGCAAATTCAACCAAAGAGAAGTGATTCATGGATGTGGAGGCAAATCATGAAGGTGAGGGACTTGGCAATGAGAAAATTTGAGAATGTGAATAATCTGCAAAGAGTCATCACTAGCTGTCACAAAAATAGAAAAATTCAAATTTCATCTATCTACAATGCTCTCTCTCTCAAACCACGACTACTACTCCCTGGTCGAATACAGTATGGGGAGGCTTGCATTACCCTAAGCATTCAGTAATCCTATGGCTTGCATTCTATCGAGGCTCCTGACTAAGGACATGTTATGTTGCATGGGTATATTGAATATCAATTAGTGTGTCCTGTGTGCTGACTCTGTTAATCACCTGGAATCCAGAAAACACCTATTTTTGAGTGTCGTTACTCGTCTTATGTCTGGAACAAAGTAATGGCATGGCTAGAGTATACATAGAGGTCTTGCAGCTGGGATCATGTGATGGAATGGTACAACAATAACTTGAGGTGTTTTGGATTTATGAAGAAGCTAAAAAGAATGGCATTGTCAGGGACAGATTACTGGATATGGAAGGAAAAAAAATATGATGATTTTTCAGCAAAAAAAACGTAGTCCTAACCAACTTGTCAAAGAAGTGAAGATTTCATTACTTTTAAAAATTCTGAATGAGGATATTCTTGAGCATTTGAGGGAAAGAATAGGGAAATTGTAAGCAGTTTGTAAGTTTCAGAATTTTGATTGTCAAAACATTTCCTGGTAGTTCTTGATGTACTCTCATTTTAAAATTTGGTGATGAATAAAATCTTTTTCATTGACAAAAAAATTTATGAGTTGGCCATAATGTAGAGACGTTCTGCCTTTAATGCTTGTGTCGTTCGAATGCCAGCAAGAAGAGCTTCATACTCAACTTTATTGTTTGAGGCCGAGAAGTTCAAGGAGATGGGTCGTACTCGTGTGTCGACCCGTTTAGGCTTCGCAAGACTATTCCCGCTCCGCTGTCGGCTTCTCCGGAGGACATGTCCACCTTCAACAACCACCATGAGATGAACTCAGGTAAATCATGTTCCAAAGTGTGACATATCTGTGGAGTAGTTGCCTAGACTGGTAGCAGTCGGGGATGAAGCGACGGCACATGTGGAGCAGCGGTGGGCTGGAACAGCAGCACGGGTGGGGCGGCGTCAAACTAGAGCGGCGGCACGGAGCGAGAAGCGGTGCTAGGCGGCACAGGGATCGGATAGGGTTTTCAGGTTCGGGATTTTGGGAAATGTTAGGGCATAAAATTTTAGTAGTTTTTTATTTTAATTTTTAAAAAATTGGATCCCACCTTCCTAGAAGGAAATTTTCATCTAGGGAATATCCTATACGAAAGTTTTCGTCTAGAAATGTGGGACATACTTTTTAAAAAAGTTAATTTCGAAAATCCTTCTATAAAAACTTACGTAGGCAGTTTTCCGTCTTATCTTGCCTTTATCATTCTTCATTTTCTTGCCTTTATCCTTAGAGGCATAGGCCAAATGAGCACTTTCTGTCTTATCTTGCTTCAACCTGTCTTCTTCTTGCACACAATATGAAATGAGCTCATTTAGAGTCCATTTTTTCTTTTGGCAGTTATAACTGACCTTAAACTGATTGAATTATGCAGGAAGAGATAACAAAACCAGATGCACCAATAACTCATCACAAAGATCGAGTTTAAGTGACTTAAGCTTTGAAGCAATATGAGACATTTCCATAATGTACTCCCTGATATTTCCTTTGCCCTTATACTTCATTGAAATCAAGCGAGCTAAGAGCATGCTTGTTTCTACCTTATCGTTTTTTGCAAAACGCTTCTTAATTTCGGCAAGGAAATCTTTAGCCTTAGTAATCCCTACGGATTCTATACCCCTGAAGGCTTCCGGAACACCGCGCTTAATGATCATAAGATTCATGCGATTTAAACGCTCCTACTTCTCATACTCCTTCTTTGCATCAGGAGTGCTATCCGCATTGAGAGGTTGGGGTTGTTCAATTCTTAATGCAAGGTCTAGATCCATGCAGCCAAGAACAATTAATATGTTCTCTTTTTAAACCTTGAAGTTTGTCCCATTTAGCATGGGAATTGAGTTGATGTTAGCAGAAATTGTTGCAGCAGATGCATTAGCTGAAATAAAACAAAAAATGCTCACATTAATAACCATAATTAGTAATTAATAAAATTCAAATAATGACAAATCCCATCCAAGATATCTGACACAACATTAATATCAAGTCTTTGGACAGTAATATTAACTTATAAGTGATACCTTGTTGCAATGATCAAACATTGACAATAACTCATGTCAAATAATGAAACTATCTTTGGATCGATTCA
The DNA here is from genome assembly GCA_022839385.1 of Asparagus kiusianus. Taxonomy (NCBI): domain Eukaryota; kingdom Viridiplantae; phylum Streptophyta; class Magnoliopsida; order Asparagales; family Asparagaceae; genus Asparagus; species Asparagus kiusianus. Next base: position 252,297 of record BQKN01063250.1, read on the forward strand.
TTATTCACATGTAAACCTTATAATTGTCACATGCTTATCATCGCAGATGTGTATACAGTCTAAATAAATATTAATCTTCCTTTGGGCCGATTAAATATTTACACGAAAGCATACACACAAACATCTCACATTCCTCATGAATAATCTACACAAGAGATGTTACTTTGGCAACTTCTTGTTTTAATTAATCAATTAGAGTGAGAGACAATCTTAATACCTTAGTGTCATAATATTTAAATTAAATAATTGATTAAAAACCAAATTAAATTTAAATTAAATTAATTTAAATTTTCATAGCTTAAATAAGGCCCATAACTTAATTGAATAAATTAAGTATACCAAAGTGGACCCATAATTTAATATGAAAAGCCGAGGCTTAACCATAATGAACACGAAGTTCGCTTGACTTCGAACGCGAGGTTCGTCTGTATTGAGTACGAGACTCACCTAAGCACGAACAGGAGGTTCGTTTGAAAAAAAATGAACGCGAAGTTCAACTTGAGAACGAACGCGAGGTTTGTCTTAAAAATGGACGCGATGTTCAACTTGAGAACGAACGCGAGGTTCGTTTAAAAAATGAACGCGAGGTTCAACTTGAGAACTGAGCATGTGGCTCACCTTAGAGCTGAGCGCGAGGCTCACCTTAGAATTGAGCGTGAGGCTCACCTTAGAACTGAGCGCGAGGCTCACCTTAGAACTGAGCGCGAGGTTCGTTTGATTTGAGCGTGATGCTCACTTTAGAACGAACGCGAAGTTCGGTTAAATTGAGCGCGTGGCTCACCTGAGAACGAACGCGAAGTTCGTTTGAAGCTTTCAAGCCTCGCCAAAATTTGAGGTAACCACCTCCTTAATTCCCGCACAAACCCTTAGGGTTTCAATCTGAAACTGCCGCCGCCATTACTCCTACACCCAAAGGTCGAAACCCTAGGGTTTCCTGACGCTGCCGTCACCGTCGAAGTCGAGAGCGAGGCCGCCAGCGACGCTGCGCTGGCGTAGAGCATGGGACCGATGACCAAAAGGAAAAATAGATCCAAAAGTTCTTGATTTTATTTCAAAAAACAGATCCAAAATCAAAATTTCTTGATCCAGATCCAAGAAAAATTCCAAAAGTTTACTGTTCAAGGTGATTTTTTACTGTTCATCCAAAAAATAAAAATGTAACTGTTCATCCGAACGTTACTGTTCATCCGAGAATAGTTCTGAATCCAAATCCAGAGATTTAAGATCAAAAAACCCAATTTTAAAAACTTAACTCCCTAAGAATTAATCACAGAAGGCTCTGATACCACTTGTTAGATCTAAATCAAAACTTGAGATCTAAATCATAAAGCCATGATTAATTCGAAGAGATTAACCACAATAAAAAAGGAGCGGAAGCTTATACCTGAATCCATAGACGAAACTTGAGATGGGTTTTGGATCTTCTAACCTTAGGGTTTCTCTAGCCAAATTTCTCTCTAAATGGGGGTGAAGAGAATTAGAGAACATAACCCTAGATTAGGGACCATAACCCCTTATTTATAGATATTGTACATTTACAATTTGGCCCCTCATCAAATCACAATTACAACCTGGTATCTACACATATAACCTCATGCCTTATTTAAATACCCATTAACCCAAATTAATTGATCACTTTAGTGGGTTATCCTGAAAGATAGCAATACACATTGATTAATCATATGTGCCCACAAATAGATTTATTAGATTAAATCCAACACTAGGGAATATCCTATACGAAAATTTTCATCTAGAAATGTGGGACACACTTTTTAAAAAAGTTAATTTCGAAAATCCTTCTATAAAAACTTACGTAGGCAGTTTTCCGTCTAGGGTGATTCATCCTAGACAGAATATCATATACGAAAATTTTACGTCGATGTTTCACTTATCTCAGACGGAAATTTTTCCGCCTAGGATAAGTCCGTCTAGTATGCTTCGATTTTTGCTAGTGTAACAACAATTAGTTGGGTAGTTTATAATTAAAAAATTTTGATCATGAAGATAACTATTGTTACTGGTTGGTTTCATTGATTTGATTCTCTAATAGTATGATCACTGCAGTTAGCTTTTGCTCTTTTGTTCGTGTCATTAACTTCTCGTATACTATTGAGTTGTTTTTAATTTAACTTTTATTAATGAAAAACAGGGTAGTTTCTCGGTTTCGCTAAAAACAAGACTATTTTGGATACCTAATTGACCCAGTCAAGTTTACTCGTTAAAAAAAAGAAGGCCATCCTGGTGTTTAATTTTAAAATAACGAAAATTCAGTTTACTGAAATTTCATTTGCGCAAAACGCACATAAACAACTGCCGAATATTTGATACGTGTCGCTCAAAATTTCCGAGGTCCCATCATCATTTTAGGATCCAATTTTTAGTGGGTAGTCTCAAGATTCCGGTAACCGAAGCAGTTATTGGGCCCCACTTTCCTTCTTAAATTAAAAGCTACAAAGCCCTTAACGACACGCGTCAACCGGGACCCATTTCCCACGTGGAGCACCACACAGATTTCCGTCGCGGGACCTACGCGTGGCGGTTGCTGTCGATCGTTGGGGGCAAGGTGGGTCCCTGTCCACCGACTTTAACGACCAGCGAAACTTTAATGGAATTAGCATGCAATCAAAAGAGCTAATAAATACGTGTTAGCTATGGAAAGTGATCCCTCAACGGCACTTTTCTCCTATTTGGTCTTCACTTTTAAAGGTTGGGTAGGGTTTAACAAGTAAAAACGAGAGGAAAAAAAGGAGAAGTAAAAGATAAAGGAGATTATAATATATAATATGCGTGGGATTACTCGTGGAAGCTTCTGCTGATTGAATAGGAATAAATTCAGTTTGATGTTTTTGTCTGAAACTTTGGTCGAGTGACTTTGTTTATACATGACAGTGAAGTTTGGGACGCAAATAATTGATGCGACTTAAGGGGTTTGGCAAATATTCTACAATTCACACCATTAAAGTTTGACCGTTCTACTCCTATGGATGTAGGTGAGTAATGGCGGATTTAGAATTTTTGAAAAGCGATATCACTATTAACAATTTAAAATTTTAAAATTTTCTTCAATAAGCTTTTACATTTAAAAAAAATTACGTAATCACATTATTAATAGTATTATTAGAAACATCCCTATCAAATATATATTACTAATCACGGGTTCTAAATATGTCGTCCTCAATATATGTCACTAATCACAGATTTTTTGGTCCAGATATTTAATTGTAGTACAAGTGTTTACTGGGTAAATTTTTTAAAAATACCTTCAAGGTTTGGGGTTTTCAAGAAGTCATCTTCAACACTCAACACCTCTCATATATCTGATGGCGTTAACCGCTATTTTCACATGAATGAATAAAATTGCGCTAAAAATATTTTTGTCAATAAAAAATGAGATTCATGCCTTTTGGGAAAAACAATGAAAATTGAAGGGAGGTTTCTAAGAATATTCAAACTTAAGAGGGGTTTTAGGTAATATACCCTTTTTAGTTGAAGGGGTCCTAGCTTGGTCCACCTTGATCAAAGTGGGGTCATGTGACCCCACTTTAATCAAGTTGGATCTGCTACTGTTCGCGAGGAAATACAAGTGAAAGTATATGTTGTTGAGTTAAGAGGAGTGGTGGATACTAAGAAATATATTATTATTATTTTTTTAGTGGTACAAACACATTATATTCTCAAATACACTCATTCTCTCTCTCTCTCTCTCTCTCTCTCTCTCTCTCTCTCTCTCTCTCTGCTATTGGTATGTCTTACAAATCAAACTTAGGGGGGTATATAGGCTTTCTTATGGAGTATGTATACACTATTAGGGGTTAGGTGATTACTGTAGCAAGTTAGGTGACAAGTTAGGTAAAACTGTTGACATTAACACTCCCCCTCAGCAGTGACTTCTCTATCCATGAATCCAAGCTGACTTCGAAATTCTGTAAACTTTGAAGTACCTAGTGCTTTGGTGAATACGTCAACTATTTGTTCGTTTGTCCCGATTGGCTTCATTACGACCTCCTCCTGAAGAACTTTCTCTCGAAGAAAGTGATGATGTACTTCGATGTGTTTCGTCCTAGCATGAAAAATTGGATCATCTGCCAATCGTATTGCAGACTGTTTATCGCAATGTAAAGCTACTGAATAGCCTGTGGACTGATGTAGATCTCTCATTAACTAAAAAAAGCCATGTGCTTTCCTGAGCTGTCATCGCTGATGATTTGTACTCCGCCTCTGTAGTTGACCATGACACCGTTGATTATCTTTTGCTACACCAAGATATAGCCACTGAACCGAGACTAAACACGTATCCAGTAGTAGATCTTCGAGTGTCATGATCTCCAGCATAGTCAGCATCACAATAGCCATAGACCTTACATTCTTCTCCTTTCTTATACATGAGACCATAGTTAACTGTCCCATTGATGTACCTTAGGATCCTTCGAATTGCTTCTAAGTAAGGCTTCTTCGACTTCTGCATGTATCAGCTCATCACACCAACTACAAATGAAATATCTGGTCTTGTCATTGTTAGATAGGTCAAGCTTCCAACTAGTTGTTGATACATAGTTGGATCTTCCAAATCTTTTTCTTCATGTGCACACAATCTTAGATTTGTCTCCATTAGTGTTGAGATTGACTTGCAGTTGAACATCCCGTACTTGAGCAGCATGTCCTTCGCATATTTTTCTTGGTAAAGGAATAGTCTATCCTTCCTTCGGTCGACCTCCAATCCGAGGAAATGTTTGAGCTCCCCAAGCTCCTTCATTTAAAACCTGACCAAGAGATTTGTCCTCGTTCTTTGGATTTCTGTTTCATCATCTCCAGTTAAGATTAAGTCATCTACATAGACTAACATGATTACTAGACTATTGCCAGTCTGTTTGATAAATAAACTAGAATCTACATAACCAAAAGTGTATCCAATTTGAATTAAAAACTCACCAATATTGCCATACCAAGCTCTCGGAGCTTGCTTTAGTCCGTAGAGAGCTTTCTTTAGTTTGCAAACATATCTTTCCTTTTCCTTGCTCTCAAATCTGATGGGTTGCTCCATGTAAATCTCTCGATCAATCTCATCGTGTAGAAATGCGTTCTTTTTGTCCATCTGCTAAAGCTTCTAACTCTTGCTGGCTACTAGAGCTAGCAGAACTTGAATTGTTGTTATCTTGACAACTGGACTGAATATCTTATCATAATCTAGTCCATACTATAGAGAAAATCCTCAAGCGACCAAAGTGTTTTGTATCTCTCAATCGACCTATCTGGTCGAGTATTGACTTTGTAAACCCATTTGCAGGAGATAGGTTTGATATCTTTGGGCTTTAGCACCAACTCCCAAAGTTTGGTTCTACTATAGAGCTTGAATTTCTTCCTCCATTGCTCATCTCCATTCAACAATTTCGTATGCTTCCTCAAAGCTAGATGGCTCCTTCACATCTTCCATAATGGTAGCATTAGCATACTTAGCATTTGGCATTCTGGGCCTCGTTGATCTTCGAAGTGGTTCTTCTTCGATATCCTCTATCTGGCTCAGACGCTCTTCTTCTGACGTTGTCTGATAAACACCAGTTTTACATGGATTATTCTCCTTTAAGGATGTTGAAGAGCTTGATTCTGTCTTCTTTGATTGACGTAGTCCTTATTCTTTACCTAGCTCCCCCAGCTTCTTCTGCAACCGATCCTCTAGATCACTAGAGTCTTGGAGTGCAACTTCTTGTGAAGCCCACCAAGACGAGGTTTTGTCAAACACAATATTCCTTGATGTGTAGCACTATCCGGTTGTGTGATTACAACATCTCTATCCTTTTCTTTTATTGTTATACCCCACAAATATACATCTTATAGCCTTTTTATCGAACTTACTACGTAAGTGATCAGACACAAAGATATAACATACATAACCAAAGACTCTGAAATGGCTTACGGTTAAGTTGGTCTTACACAACTTCTGAAAGAGAAACATGAACTCCAGCTTCAGTTGTGGTAGCCGATTGATCACGTGCGCCGCAGTCTTCATACGCTCAGCCCAAAAACATCCTCGCACGTTCTTGGTGTGAAGCATGCTTCTGCAAATTTCAGCGAGATGATGATTCTTTCTTTCAGCCTACACCATTCTGCTACGAAGTATTTGGGCATGTTAGCTGTCGTTGAATCTTGTGCTGCTTCAGGTAGTTGTAAAACTCCTTCGACGTGCACTCTCCTTTGTTGTATGTGCGTAGGCAACGAATCTTCTTACCGAGTTCTCCTTCAACTTCGTCTCGAAATTTCTTGAAATTGGAGAGTGCTTCAGACTTTTCCTTCATAAAATCAACCCAGACATACCTCGAGTAATCGTCAATGAAAGTGATCATGTACCACATCCCACCGATTGTTTCTTGTTTTACTCGACCAAATACATCTAAGTGTACAAGCTCCAAAGGTTCCTTGGCTCTGAATTGTGACTCCTGATACGGTAATTGATGCACGTTACCGTACTAACAACATTTGCATGTGGTCCCTCCACGAATATCCAAGTATGGAAGACCCTTTAACATTGACTTCTCCATCATGATCTTGAGATTGTGATAGCTCACATGGCCAAGCCGAGCAAGCCACAAATCAGCCGTCTTATTTTTCCTAGCCTTGTCTAGATATGTTGATTCCGGTGACATCACATAGACCAATTCTACATTTCGTCCCTCCATAACAAGTTCTCTAGAGGACTTTAAGTTACTATAGACTTTGACATCATGTGGCCTGAATAACACATTATTTTCATAAGTCATCAACGGAGACACTGATATGAGATTTTTCTGGATACCTAGGACATGGTACACATATTATATCTGGATTTGATCTAGATTGAAGCATAGTATGAATATGGTTTTCCCAATATGAGTGATAGACAATCTTGAATTATTTGCGATCACAACTTCTCAGCCACCTTTATACTCCTTCATGTTGATAAGTTTCCCTTTATCTCTCGTCTTGTGGTTGGAATAGCCAGAATCAACGATCTAGTCTTTAATATAGCTGATTTCTTCTCGATCTAAAACCGCTAAAAATGTGGACTCATATTCTTCTACAATCGAGGTTAGTGTCATACCAACAACCTCATCTTCGTTGACTGGTACATCTTCAATGATGGCCATGGATGCTTGGGTATCTCATTCTTCTTCATCATCTTGACATCTGCGTGTGTTGCAACATTGCCCTCTGCAGGCCTTCTCTTGTAATGATAGTCTCTAGAAAATTGTACCCTTTTCCAATAGTTATAGCAACTATTATCAGGTCTCCTTGCTCGACGATCACCTTGCTCCTCTTTCCTCGTACCTCTTGGTTTGCCTCTCTCCTTACTGCTGAAGAGTGCTTCATCTTTGATTTTTCTTGAAATGTCGATCATTTGTTTGGCTAGGGTTTACTGTGTAGCGAGCAAACTCTCTAACTCTAATAATGTTGGCTGAGTCGGCGAGTCGGCCACCCGTGTGTAGTAGCAACAAGTTCGTGATATTTTGGTCTTAAATCATTGATGATTATTCTCCTTATCCTTACATCGGATACTTTAGAATCTGGATCTAGTTGAGCAATATCTGAACAGAGTGATTTTACTTGCTTGAAGTACTGACTGATTGTCAGATCCTTCTATTGCTAGGTCATCAATTGATTCTCTAGGAGTTGAAGTCGAGCATCGTTCTTTTTGAGAAGAGTTTTTCGAGCATATCGCATGCCTCCTTCGGAGTTCTAGCATCTTGCATATAATCTATAAGATCTTCTTCTACTGTTGTCTTCAACATATACATAGCCTTGTCGGCTTTGATGTTCCACTTCCTTAGTACATCACCAGCCTCCCGAGGTGTTGTAGTTTTAGCATCCCCGATGACCTTCCATAGGTCTTGTCCTTGTAAATAGGACTTCATACACGTCTCCTAGCAGTTATAGTTATTACCATTGAGTTTCTTGAGTGTGGTAGTCGTATTTGCCAGATCCGATCATGACGTGGTACTGCTACAGTATCTCCACACAAGTCCGGTCCCTGACCAACCAACTTCACAGTCCCGGACTGAGCACGAACTTCGACCTTCAAGAATGCCGATAGAATCATCGTAGGAGAGATCAGGTCCCTGATCGTCTTGCTTCTATCACGAGCTACAATTTCTACTATTTCACGTGAACAGTAACCGTACTTATGAACAGTAATCATACTTGTAAATAGTAACCGTATTCATAAATAGTATCGTACGCATAAATAGTAACTAGTGTCTTCAAATGGTAAATGATAATCTAACTTATTTTCTGATGTGGAGGATCCACATTTGGTGGCAGCCACAGAACATACGATACGCAGATACACGCACCCTAATTCTGGTTCTGATACCACTTGTTGAGTTGAGAGGAGTGTGGACACTAAGAAATATATTATTATTATTTCTTTAGTAGTACAAATACATTATACTCTCAAATATAAATACTCTTTCTCTATCTTTCTCTTTCTCTCTCTCTATCTTTCTCTTTCTCTCTCTTCTACTGGGATGCCTTACAAATCAAACTTAATTAGGGGGTATATATAGACTTTCTTATGAGGTAGGTATACACTATTAAGAGCTAGATGATTACTATAGCAAGTTAGGTGAGGGGTTAGGTGAAGCTGCTGACATTAACATATGTGCACCTAAGAAACTAAAATTTTGGGCTTTTGTTAGGCATAGGTCTCACACTCTTCTTGAAGAATCCAAAACTATATTTTGTTAGGCATAGGTCTCACGCTCTTCTTGCAGAATCCAAAACTGTGTTATACTACGCTCTAACCAAGTCCGAAAAGATTGGAAAGATTCAAATTCTTGAGAGTTCCAAGAGAGCTTTTAAAAAAAATCATGATAAATGTTTTGATCAGCCATCCATAGTAATCGTGTTAAGACGCTAATCATGTCAAAGCATAGATCTACAGGGTGATTTGATGATTTAGAGTCCTTGATCAATTTTCAACGATTGGGCTTAAGCTTGGATCATATAGGATCACTTGTGATATTAGGAAGAAAAAAAATATTGCCAAACAATTTAGCGACCACGTGTGGGCTTACTAAAACAAACTTAATAAATATTAGAATGTAGAACTAAAATATTAAACCTTGCCTACACTCTTTTGGGAGATGTAGAGCCATGTGATCGGAACACTTTTTCAATTAATATAAAATTATAATCCTCAATCATCGTCATAACTTTAGGAATGTAGTGTAATAGTAGGGTTATTAGCATGGTATCAGAGTAACTGGCATTCAAATCCCAATTGACACGAATTTAAGGCAGATTTAAAAGAAATATTGACGCCGTTTTGTGAGTCCGGTTTTCGGCTCATAGAAATAGCGTTCAACCTCCTAATCTGACATAGTAACACTTATAAAACGTCTCATATCTTTCATTTTCCTTACAAACATAGTAACAATCCTCCTAATCTGACATAATAACACTTATAAAACGTCTCATATCTTTCATTTTCCTTACAAACATAGTAAACATCCTAAATGTTACAGATACAGATTTTAGTATCTCCTTCTCTGTATACATGTATAGATCATAGTTATGTACTGTACGTGCAAAACATGTTTAGCGCGTGTGCTAGAACCTGTCCATCATTTCATACCATAAAAGTTATTTCTGTTGCCAAAGAACGAAACAACTCTTTCACATCCAAATCATCTTGATCTTTTTTATTTCGACATGAAGTACATGGTCATCTCATTTCAAAGTTGCATTCGGTGTATAATATACATCAACGTACGATGGCTAGCTGGCAATCATGATTTTATGAGCATTCGGGCCCTTGCTGTCTGATATCTCACTCCATGCGAAAATTCGATAGCATACACTTGGAAAAGAGATAAAGAGGGAAGTATGTATATCTTTTAAACACTAGCATGCATGAAAAGTAGCCAGATTTTAGAGACCATGCATGTTCCTTTGCATTTTGTGGAGGTAACATTAGTCAATTATATATCAAAGCCAAGTCATCAACTATTGTCTGTCTGTGTTGAAATTAACCTGCACGTGTCGGACTTTTAGCTCGGGCTCTATAATTACCACTGCAAAACTTTAGTCTCATCAAACAAAAGCAACTGATGACTGATCATCATACGCCAATTATGTATGCCCATTTATATTCTCCAAGCTAGCAGCGTCCATGCATGCAACTCCACTACTAGTGAACAAATATGCCTAGAATCTGACACAAAACAGCAAGAGCTTACGTCTCGAAAGATCACTAGGGGCATCAATCTTTAGGTGACATTTTCCTCATGCTTTTCTTGCTTTAATTGACCCTAACCACTACTTTGATGGTTAATGTTACACGTGTCTATATCATTTTGGTCCAACAAATAAGGGTACTCCCTCGTCAAGTCAGCATCGATCGGGTCTCATCGCCAGCGTGGGCCCACAGTAGGTGATTTTCTACGGGTGCCAAATGAGTTGGCTTTTGCCTTCAAATGCGACCACCAAGTGCTAGCTGCAATGTTTAGGTCTATGCTAGGTATTGCCCACCTTTCTTGTTACTGATGCTTCAAATACTATGCGATAAGGACAAAAATATTTGTCTATTCTATTGAGATTAAAAAGTTTATCTTGTAGAATTTGTGGATAACAATAGCAACATTTCTTATAATTAATCATACTCCATATTAAACTAGGAGTTTGAGCAAAACTTTCCATAGTTAATATTACCCTCAATCGTTTTAGATATTACCTTCTAATCTTATCCTAATTAATAATATATTAATTTTTTAGTTTGAAAAAAATTTCATAGTCAATATTACTATTAACCCTTTTGGATATTACTTTTAATCTTATCCTAATTAATAATATATTAACTTTTTTAAAAGTAAAATCTTTAACCAAATACGATATGGAAAGAGATCAAACATTAAAACTAATTCTCTATAATATTAAAACATGACATGCGTCCAACTAATTCTATCTTCATTAGAATTCTCATTAAATTAAAATTATCCATACCCATAATAAAAAAAATTCTATCTATAAAAAAGTAGAAAATTTTAACAATCAGATCTTTGTTAATTCTAAGCAATTTATAACTATCTACAATTACAAAATCTAAAAAAAAATGTCAAGTCTCCCTCCTTAATTATTTAAAAACTTAAAATCTAGTAAATCTCCCATAACTTTGAATTGAGAACTAAATTCCTAAATATTTGCAACTCTCACTAATTCCTCAATAAATTTGATAATTTCAGAAAATATCCAATTTTTTTTTTATTTTTGCACTTAACCTTCATGGTGGAAAATTTAACTTCAAGCACAGTATATACCCCTCAATCAATCTTATTTACAAATGATCCTATTCATTTATAAAAATTCCTAAAAAATTTTACACTAACTAAAATTAACCCTCAAGCCCAATACATACCCCTTAAATCATTCTTATTTACAAAGTATCCCATAAATTTGCAAACAATTCCAAAAAAATAAGAAAATTATAAATAGCTACTAAATAAAATAAAATTATAAATAACACATAGAAAAATTTGAAAGCTAAAAATAACTTCTTTTAAATTCCTAAATTTTATAGAAATACCATTAACAAATCAAAATATTAAAAAACCCTTGAAAAAATTTAAAATAAATATAGCCCCCCGCCGCCCGCCCCCCAAGGGAAAAATTTTTTTTTAAATTAAATTACAAAAAACCCTTGAAAATCTCTAAAAATCTAAAAAAAATGAAAAAGACAAAAAATCTAAAAAAATGAAAAAAAGGCTCTTAACATAACATTCTAAAATTATATAAATGACCCAAAAATTGATATATTGCAACTAAAAGTATGAATTGTTGGACCCTAATACCACTAGGAAAGAACCCTAGAGGGAGGGGGATGAATAGGGTCTTATGCTAATCTAATCCGATTTATGCTAATTAAAAACTACTTAACAAATTATCCTAGCAAATAAGATATGGAACAATTATATGCAAGGATAATCACTATAAACAAGGGTCAAAAAAACAAACTACAATTGTGATAGGGCAATATACACAAAGAGTATAGACAATGATGATATAAGATAAACACAAAAGTAAATGCGCCAATGACAAACTCAAATATAAACAAATGATTACGAAGTTCGGATCTTCCGTCCTACGTCTCCGCTCCCCACTCCCGGTGAGAAATCCACTATCACACCGAGTTTTTAACGCTCACCCGAAATTATTTACATCTCACACTCGGTTTTCTAGCTCACCGAAAACTTAACAATCAACACTCATGCAATCACACTCTACACCATCTAAGTGTTGGTCTCTAGCTCGTGTCTCCCTCAAGTGCTCGGATTTATAATCTCTCCCTAGGCTTTACTACAGACATCATTCCTCTTGGGACAACCCCGACTCTCACCACATACTCCTCTTGGTATACAAGTGTATTATAAAGTGTATCATCACAATGGAAGCTCAATACAATAATTTGTTCTCTAATATGGATGAGAACATAATGAAAGCCCACACTCAAAGTCATAATCCCATAACCCCAAATTATACTATGTATATAAATACAATAAGCTCAATAGGTTGTGTGTGAACAATGAGTATAATCAAAAAACAAATATAAAGTTAAATAAATTCTAGCTTATGAAAATCAAAATCAAACATATAAATAGCTAGATAAGAGTTTAGAAAAAACTTCTCTAGATGACAAAAGAGAGAGGAAGATAGTTGAATGCCCAAACACCAAATGATGATCTCCTCAAGCTCTTGAGAAAATTTCTTCACAAACTTGTAAAACAAACTTTAAACACTTTTAAATAAAACTTAAACTCTTGTAAAACTTATTTAAAAACTCTCTTAGGTAGGTGAGAATGATAAATGCAATCGGGGTATATATAGGGTATATATACAATAAAGATCAAGGCAAATATATGTGAGCAAGCATAAACGAAAAACATGCTAAGAACTCACATATAAAGGACAATAAGAATATATATTGGTATGTCATTATGAAATAGTGTGTCTCAAAACAACAAACCTAAAAACCATGTATAAAAAGAGATTTATGAAATCAAAAGAAAAAGAACATGAGAATCATGCGAAAATGTTTTCAAATGAAAACACATCAAACTAATAAAATCACAAATCAAGTGGAATTCCAAAAGTGATGTTTGATCAATTAAAGGAAATCTTATTTGTAAACCTTAATCAAACCACACATAGAATTCATTATAAAGTACAAATAGATGATTCATAAGCCCAAACACATAAGTATCATCATATAAGTGATTTACAATGAATTCAAGAGTACAAAAAAACAAAACAAAACAAAACACTTCATAGTTCAAAATAAAATTAAAAATCATACAAGAGTCATGAACTATGGATTTTTAAAATTCAAAAATAAATTATTTTTACTTTTTCAAGCAAAGTAAATGAATATATGTATATGTATATATGTTTGAAAACAAATAAAATTCTAAAATCTTAAACACAATTAATTTTGTTTTGGCACCCAAGAATTTTTGATGCCGAAAAACTTAGGGACATGACTCCTATCATTTAAGCTCAAGACCCTTGGGTTATGAACTCATTTGGACGTATATGGTGCACTAATCCGATCATAGTAATAATTGCTCAAATGACCCTTCCGATTACAATAAGTGCAATGAAAGAAGCCCATTAATTTGTTATTGTTGACCATAAACTTGTGCACGAGATTCATTTGCAAAAATAGATGGTCTTATAAATTTATTTTGCAAATGAGAAATATTTTAAAACAAGGTTGGTCCACTTGAAATATTTTACGATTTAGAAACTTTTCGTAAATCAAAATAAAACTTAGCTAAGTGACCAACTCTACCACAAAAATCACAATGATACACATTAACATGCTTATGAAGAACTTTGTGAGAATGAGCATGTGAATGTGTATATATACATGATGATGAAGCTACATGAGATGCACAAGGAGCATTAGCATTCCTAGGTTTGTGTGCATCATAGCAAAATTTAGCTAAATGGCCTTTTCGGCCGTAAGTGCAACACTTGTAAATTTTGTTATCATGTGTGCATAGTGGGTGTTTGATTTGGAAGTGTTAACACGAGACTTTGCACATAAGTCCATAAGCTTATCACTTTTAATAATGCATGTTTATAGAGTAGAATCAAGAGATGATATGCGATCATTAACATGATTCAATTCATCATTAGGTGCATATGCATTGACACTAGAAGTAAAAAGAGCGTGATCATTTTTAAATGAATCAAATTCATTTCTAATATTTTCTACTTCTAATATGGCATCAATCTTCTCATGAGTTAAACTAGCAACAGATGAAGTTAATTTTTTATTTTCCAAAATTAACATATCACTGTTTTCTTTAAGTGAAACATTTTCTTTAGCAATGATATCACATTTGGAAGCTGGCAACTCATGATTAGATTTTAAACTAACATGCTTGTTTTTTAAGTCAATAAAATTATTATGAAACTTAGTATAGGCATGCATTAATCTCTCATAGGCACAAGCGATTTCATCAATAGTTAATTCACTTTTGGAATCAAAATCGCTCACCATAGAGGGATATCGCCTAGTGGCCGTGTGCACGATGAGACTCCACATGAACTTAAAGAGGAAGCTACCAAAGCTTGTCGGATTACCTCCAAGTTCCCTTGATGTGCTTCTATGAATTTTAATAATTTGTAAGCACTATCAAATGAATCAAGCTTGTTAGAAAATGATGAATTAAAGGTATTATACAAAAATATTAACAAAAGCTTATTCATTGTAAACATTCTTTTATCTTCATTGTTCTACTTGGATTTCTCCAATGTGGACACAATATAAGCCTCATCAATAATTTCTCATAAATCGAAATATCTAAATCTAACAAAAAGTTTAAATCTAGTATATCATTGTGTATATGGGAAATTATTAATAATAGGAGCAACATTAATGGCATAACCAAGACTAGATGCACCGTGCATGTCCATGATATATGATGCAAGCAATAAAAAAATCAAAACAAGATTAGCAATATAAGATAATTTGGATCTTTAACTCAAGGTGATTAAACCTTAAATCAAAGAGCACCAAGCTCTGATACCAATTGTTAGACCCTAATGTCACTAGAAAATAACCCTAGAATGGGGGCGAATAGGGTCTTATGATAATCTAATCTGATTTATGCCAATTAAAAACTACTTCACAAATTATCCTAGCTAATAAGATATTGAATAATTATATGCAATGAAAAGCACTATAAACAAGGGTAAATAAACAAACTACATATACACAAAGAGTATAGACAATGGCGATATAAGATAAGCACAAAAGTAAATGCGCCAATGATAAACTCAAACATAAGCAAATAATTACGGAGTTCGGACCTTCCGTCCTACGTCTTTGCTCCCCACTCCCGGTGAGAAATCCACTATCACACCGGGTTGTCAATGCTCACCCGAAAATATTTACACCTCACTCTCGGTTTTCTAGCTCACCGAAAAATTAACAATCAATACTCTTGCAATCACACTTTACACCCTCTAAGTGTTGGTCTCTAGCCCGTGTCTCCCTCAAGTGCTCGGATTTACAATCTCTCCCTAGGCTTTACTACCAACATCATTCCTCTTGGGATGACCCCGACTCTCACAACACACTCCTCTCGGTGTACAAGTGTATTACAAAGTGTATCCTCACAATGGAAGGTCAATAGAATAATTTGTTCTCTAATATCGATGAGAAAACAATGAAAGCCCACACTCAAAGTCATAATCCCACAAACCCAAATTATACTATGTATTCAAATACAATAAGCTCAATAGATTGTGTGTGAACAATGAGTATAATCAAAAAACAAATCTAAACTCAAATAAATTCTAGCTTATGGAAATAAAAATCAAACATATAAATAGCTAAATAAGAGTTTAGAAAAAACTTCTCTAGATGACAAGAGAGAGAGGAAGATAGTTGAATGCCCAAACACCAAAGGAAGATCTCCTCAAGCTCTTATAAAAATTTCTTCACAAATTTGTAAACAAACTTAAAAATACTTTTAAACAAAACTTAAACTCTTGTAAAATTTGTTTAAAAACTCTCTTAGGTATGTGGAAATGATAAATGCAATGGGGTATATATAGGGTAGAAAAAAACAACCCAAAAAACCCACAAAATCCCACTAAAAAATTAGCTTGTTACCATTACCGTGAAATAGTTACGTTGGCGGTTGACTATGAACAGTGCACCGGTCGATCGGCATTGTTCACAGAACATGCACAAACCTAAAAATCTGCATATCCGTCTCTATAAAATCAATTAAAAATTGTAAATCAACTCCAAAAATCATGAAAGTTTTATAAAAGTTTTTAAACATGTAGATAAACATGTTAGAGAAAGAATTTCTTAAATATCACTTTCCATTTGTGAGATATAATTGTTTTAAGACAGATATTATAGTTTCTAAAAAGCTGCTGAAAACGTGTTTTTGTAAATTCAATTGAAAATAACAAAATAACTCCAAATTAGTAAAAATGGGATAAATATTTGTATATATGAAGATAAACATGTAAATAAAGAAAATTTTTAAATTGTATTTCCCAATTGTGAAAACTCATCTGATTTGCAAAAACATGCACGGACATGAATTTATTAAAACTTGATTTTGACAAAACGAGTTCAAACAAGTTTGAAACTTCTTTAAATGGATTAATATACTTTATAAAATATGTAAACCATTTATATTAAGTCAATAATCCAAAAACACGTTATTATCTCAAATGGATATATAATAGTCAATAAATCAAGAAAACGTGTACGTGCACCATTTGAGCTTAAAGCATAAGCACACAAACCATAAACCTAAACTAATATATCCAAGGCAATTGATCTTCATTAAGCTCGTCTTGATTGCGGATAAAGCTTGAACTTGAGCTTGACTTGAGTTGTGCAAGGCTTCATTCCACTATTTCCGCCAACCTCCATTTGATGTGATTGTGTAGGCTCAATCCATCCAACCTCCAACACATTGTTTATCTAGAATAAATAAGAAAACATAAACACTAGACAAACAATATTAGTTATAATTTAAAAAATTATCAAACCAAGAAGGCCAACACAAACAACCCTTTAATATTTAAAAATTACAACCAACTCCCTAAAAAATCAAAATTTCAGACAAACACTAGAAAAATATGAAAATTTACCCAAAAAACTCTGTAAAAAGTAAACAAACCCTTTAAATTAGAAAATTAAAAATAAACCATGAGAAAATTAAAAATCCCTAAAAATAAAAAGTACAAATAACCACAAAAAAAAATCTAAAATTTAAAAAAAACTTATTTAAAATCTAAAGATTACAATCAACCTCTTAAAAAATTCCAATAACTTTAAAAAAAATATTTGAAAATTATAAACTATCATGCAAATGTTTGTTTCAAATTTGCCAAATAACAGCTGATCCCACCCGCTAAATAACATTAACAAACTAATCTTATGTTTTAGTAACCAAATACAAAATTTCTCAACAATCTCAACAAACTAATCTTATGCCATTAATCACAACAAGCCACAAAGAGTTAAAAAGCAAACAAAAAGGTAATGAAATATCATACTCCCTTTATAAGCATGAGTTTAGGAAAAATTTTCATTGTCTTCAATATTTTAAATATTTCATTTAAATTTTAATCTATCTTACTTTTAATTATATCCTATCTAATCCTAGATGAACTATTTATAACTCAAAATTAAAAAAAAAGATTTGATAAAATACATAAAATAGCTCCACCGTATTAGCTTGTTAAGGTAAATAAATCGTAAGTAGCCAATATCTTATGGTACATGAAGCATTACAAAAAATCAAAAAAATTTTAAAACTTACACAAAATATCCTAAAAATTACACAAAACACCCTAGTATTTCAAAACTTAAAATGAAAAATATGAAAACTAAAAATTAATAGCATCCTTGAAGAACTTAAAATTTAAAATTTAAATTTCACACCCTCATTGTTTCAAAAATTATAAAAACACAATTAAAATTTTAAATTACAAAAACGCACCTTAAATTCTAAAATTTTAAAACTTATAAATAACATAGATAAATTTAAGAGAATACCATCAGGTACCTAAAAATTTGAAATTTGCAAATAATAACCACAAAGTTGCAAAAATTACAAAAAAAGGGTCCCTTGAAAGTTAAAAATCACAAAAAAAGGCTCCCTTGAAAGTTAAAAATCACAAAAAAACTTATAATTTTAAAACTTATAACTAGTACACATCACATTTGGAAATTAGTAGTAGAGCATTGAAACTTTGAAGTTCCTTTAAAAGGATGAGTTTAGGAAAAGATTTTTATGGTGATTATTATCCTTCACTATTTTAAATATTTCATTTAAATATTAATCTATGCTAATCATAATTATATCCTATCCTAATCCTAGGTGAACTATATATAACTTAAAATTTTAAAAAGATTAATAAAATATATTAAATAGCTCCACAGTATTAGCGTGTTAAGGTAAAGAAATCATAGGTAGCTAACACACTATAATACATGAAGCATTATATAAAAATAAAATGTTTCAAAAATTACACAAAATGCCTCAAAAATTACATAAAACACCTTCACATTTCAAAACTTAAAATGGCAAATATGAAATCTAAAAATTAACATCATCCTTGAAGAATTTAAAAGTTAAAATTTGAATTTAACACCGTCATTATTTCAAAAATTTTGAATACACATTTAATAGTTTAAATTATAAAAAACATCCTGAAATTCTAAAATTTTAAAAACTTACAAACAACATAGATAAATTCAAGGGAATACTATCAGGCACGTGAAAATTACAAAAAATAACCACAAAGTTGCAAAAATTATAAAAAAAATTCCCTTAAAAGTTAAAAATCACAAAAAACTGTTGGTACACATCAAATCTGAAAATTGTTTGTAAATAAGCTAAAACTTTGAATTTTGCAAAATAACCCAAAAGTTTAATAATTACCAAAAATCCTCAAAAATTTAAAGTTGCAAGAAATATCCTAACATTTAAAAACCTACCACAAATACATGGAACATAAAAATTACAAGCACCAGACTTAAAATTAAATATTTTTAAAACACTCCCAAAGTTTTGAAAATTACAAAACTCGCCCCTAAAAGTTCAAAATCACTACAAAAAAAAATGGATAGAATTTCACAACTTACCAAAAAAGAGTAATTATTAGATATTCTTTCATTAATATATAAATTTAACTTTCAATTTAATGTTTATTTTCCCTTTTTAGCATCTAAAAATAGTCTAAGTTGATGCTGATAAAAAATAGTAATAATAATAAATTAAAAATATCTGACAAGGAATAAAATTTTTAAAAATATATAATGGCTTAAAAATTAACGTCACTGTATAAATCAAAGTAACAACATATAATTTTACTAATAAGTTAGAACAATAAAAATACATAAGTAACATTAATTGATAGAAGACTAAATCTCGCAAAACTGATAAAAGTCTATAATATAATAGCTTAGTATTAATTGGTTATAATTTACAAACCTTGATCATTGACATTAATAATATTTATAAGGTCAGAAATATAAGGAGTTATATTTAGAGAAACTATCAAAAAGTTCAGAGATGTCCTCCAAAAGAATCAAAATGTTTTCATTTTAAATGTAAAAGTGAAGAAAATAAACTGAAAATTCAAAAATATCTTTGACTCACTTGAATTGATATTAACATAAGACATAACTATTAAAGAAACACAAACTAAATTTTCTTAAAGAATATATTGAACAACTTTGTCTCAATCAAAGAAGCATTCTTCATAAAAGATATAAATTAAAGTATGTATAAATTAAAGTAACTGTATATTATTAATAATAAGTTGGAGCAGTAAAAATTCATAAGTAACATTAATTGCTAGAAGACTAAATCACATGAAACTAATAAAAAACTATAATATAATCACTTAGCATTAATTGACTTCCAAACATTAATATCTGATGTTAATAATATTTGTAAGTTAAAAAATTATAAAGACTTATGTATATAGAAACTATCAGAAAGTTCAAAGATATCCTTCAAAAGAATCAAACTATTTCCATTTCAAATTAAAAAGTTAAGGATATAAACCAGAATTCAAAAATGTGCACGAACCACTTGAATTGATATTAACATAAGACAAATCTTTCAAAAAAGCATCGACCGAGTTTTCCTTGAAGAACATATTGAACAACTTTATCCTAATTAAAGAAGCATTCTCTATAGAACATACAAAAAAAAGTATTTATAAATTTACCTTATTCTTCAAATATTAAATAAATCATAAGCTTATTATAAAATTACATACAAATAACCTTACATTAGGAACTAAAGTGAAGCAATTGATTAACTATATTGCGAGATATATAACAAGCCAGATAAGAGGAGGAAAATCACTATAATGCACAAAATGTATACACATGATACTTATTTTCAATAGCGTAAGCAAAAAAAATTAAAATCGACCATTTTCTTTTTCCTATACGTTGGCATGAATTTGCATGTAACTTTATTTTGGATATGACTATCGACAAAGGATTAATTTCCAAAGACACGATCAAAGACAAGCATACAAACATTATCAGATTTCAAGATCTCTAAATATAAAGGTAATATATTTTATTACAAAAGTTTTTTTTATTAAATGCCACTAAATATAAAATTCACCTTTTATCTATGTTAAATTTGTAGAGGAGATATGCATGCCATCATAAATTGCTTCAACAACATATATAAACCGAAAGATATAATTTACTGAAGAAATAAGAGAATGATAAGTAAACCAAGCAAATATCCATATAACATAATTAAGAGGAAAACATTAAAATTTTAAGCTATTATGCCGGGCTCATTCAGAATAAGCTACCAAGACAAATGCATCTTTATCAAGGCTCTTTACAAATACAACAAAAATTTTGATTACTAATATCTGTAATCATCACAACATTTGAAAGAGGGATGATCTTACTACCTACTTAAAATTTACATAATTAAACCTAACAATAATTTACCAGTATACTCACATGTTATTGTACCTTCAATGCAAAGATAGCTATCATTTATAATAGACTTGAGTTGTGGTTCTACCCCTACAAATGTTGAAACAAGAAGGTGGATAGAGATGTTAAGGAGTGTCTAAATGATAAATATTGCAGAATCACGGATGATGTAGTATCAATGTTAAGTAATATCCCTACTTCATAAAATAAACATATCAAAATTCAAATTAATATTATAATCTAAGGTAAATTTATAATAAAAATATATAGGCATTTAGTTTAGATCCTTGTATAAAATGACACAGATAGAGCAAGGATAATGCTATTGACGCAATGGAACTCTTATTGGATGCACTACAAAAAATTTCACTATACAAAAAAAGGGTAACTCCTAACCTTATATAAGTAACAAATTAGAAACACAAGAAAATTTATATAAATAAAATTAATATTTATAGAAATGGAAAAAAAATCAAAGTCTGTATTTCTAGAAGTTTGTGTTAAATATCAAAAATAAATTCAACTTCTTTGTGAAGTTAGATGAGAAGACAAAAGATGAACAAGTCCAAAGGAAGATAATAGCATAAGAAATCTAGGTTTAGCCTGATATCATAATCAATATAAACAATGAAGATATTACTCTAGAATTGCCTAAAATAAAGGCAAAGGTGAAGAATGATGAAAACATCACTCTAAAATTATCCAAAAACTTTTATTGGATGCAAAGTTGAAAAATTCATTGGAGAGAAAAAGGGGTAACCACTAACTTTATTTATGTAATAAATTAGAAGCACAAAATATTATATATATATATATAATTAACATTTGTTGAAAAAAAAATCAAAGTCTGTATTTTTAGAAGTTTATGTTGAACATCAGAAATAATTTCAACTTATTTGTGAAGTTAAATAAGAAGAGAAAAGGTAAACGAGTCCATGAAAATATAACAACATAAGAAATCTAGCTTTAACCTGATATCACAATCGATGTATACGATGAAGACATTACTCTAGAATTGCCAAGAAAAAAATAAAGGTGAAGATTGATCTCGACTAAAAAAAAGGAATAAAAGACAATGTTTTCTAAATTTTTTATAGAATAATTTATTTTTTGAGTAAATCCAGAAATCTTTAGAAAGGGATTTTCATAAACTTTTTTAGTACTTTTATATGTTTATATGGATGTTTTTATCATATAAAAGTGTACTAGAGTTAGTATTAATCTTTAGTTTATGATTTTTTATGAAGTCTATCATTGATTAGAAGTAAACTCTATTCCTTTTTATTGTATTTTAGCCCACTTTTAATCAATTATCTTGCATTATTGTTTTAATTATTTGTCTTCCTTTTTATAATGCTATTTTTTCAATGGTTTTTAATCTAGCAACATTATATTTTCTTATGTCAAGCTTAATTTCATGATAGTCCAAATAAAATAAAAATTCAAATTGACTTCGGATTATATTTGTTTCCTATCAATTCAATCATAACATTAAATTTTAAATTGGGTAGTGCCCATTCGAACAAACATCAAAGATAATAAATAATTACAATGCTAAAGTCTAGAGACATAAGTGTGCAAAAACTGTCAAACTAAAACTGAGAAATAAACTTCGCTAAGGAAGTAAATCAAAAATATTTAATCATGATATTTATTAATTACGTGCATAAAACCTAGTCTTTATAAATATGACAGAAGCTCTTAGATGAGAATTCATCCAATCTGGAATCGCAACATCGAGGGAAAGAATAGATAGTTTTTTATTAAGGCTGCAGGTAATTGTCTTTTTATTTTGTTTCTCTAAAAGTTTAGAGATTGTATATGACCCAACTGATGGCAACAGTAAACATTGAGACGAGCTCTACCGGCTAAAGTAATAGATTCAAGAGTTTTCTAATTAATTTGACTCTCTATTTGGTTGACTCTACAGACGACAGAGATTGTTATAGAGATTAAGTGCTTTTTGGAGTGTTATTTAGGATCGAGAGAACAAAAGATCTCCATATTGTATTTGTCACAACTCTGTAAAACTTTCTCTTCCTTCGCCCGTGAACGTAGGCTATAACCCGAACCACATATATCTTTAAGTTATTTATATTTTTGATAATTTATGTGCTTTCGTGTGATTGATAATAGTTTATTCCTGAGAAATTATCATAACATTTTTGAATCTTAATTTGTTGTTCAATCATGCAAGGCTACAAACACTTTTGTTTTTTGGAACCATGACTGTGACGCCCCTGGGTTCACGCAAGGCTGCAGTCCAAGGTGAAACCAAGAATGTCAAACCTGCCATGC
>BQKN01063255.1:3084-14315 GCA_022839385.1 Asparagus kiusianus
CAATCGGGAAAAGATTTCAAACCGGCTATACGTGTTAGGTATAGACTCATCCCTCCTTGGGCTTCGGGACAAATTCCCCAGGTTTGAATCCCTGGTAACTTTTTTCAATCGGCGAAAGATTTTAAACCGGCTATACGTGTTAGGTATAGACTTTGGGATTATTGGCCAACCCCCAGCCCTCAACGGGTTTGACGTGCCTTTACCGACTACCGTTTGTGTCGGGCTAGCATGCGATTTGTCTAGGTCCGTTCCGCATGTAACGTTGTGCTAAGAGAGCGAACCCTCCGAGACTTTATGCTATGACTTTGAATACATAGACTTCGTCTTTCTTACGGGAAAGACTACCCGGCAACGCGTGTTAGGCGCCGACTTCATCTCTGTCTTTTCTAAAAGCAAAGACAGGGGAAAGGTGAGACTGGAAGTGGGATTTCCACTCCGAGAATCGAAAAGATTCGGATAACCCTAACTGTCGTAAGGTTTGGTTATCGAATCGAAAGGTTCGAACGACCCTAACTGTCGTAAGGTTTGGTCATTCGACTCTGAAGAGGAAGAATTTTATATTCTATCTTCAGCAGGAAGGAAACTCAAGGTGGGATCTCCACCCCCAGGATCCGACAGGTGAAACTAAGAGTGGGATCTCCACTCCGAGAATCGAAAAGATTCGGATAATCCTAACTGTCGTAAGGTTTGTCCAAGTGGGGAGCATGAGAATGATCATAACCGAAAGAAGGTTTGATCACTCGATTTGTGGACCTCTCGTTCATTGACGGAATCGAGAGGGGAATTTGGCTTTGGCCCTAACTATCGTAAGGTTTGACCAAACTGGAATGGTGTGGTGGAGACTATGAGTAGTCAGAAACCACTGAAAGTTCTGCGAGGGGAGAATCAACGATTAGATCTCATCTCAGCAGAAAAGTGTTTGTGAGAGTTAAATTCTGACAAACAAGAATATTCGGAATTCGAACATTGATTTCTTGCCCATCAGCGACCGGGTTATCCCTAAGAATACCCCGATGTGGTATTCTTCCGGGAACTTCCCGATACCTCAATTCTTCTGAGGATACTAAGGATAGTATCTCTTCAGAAATTTGCCATTTATTGGCATCATGAGCCGGTCGCCATCTTTGGTGACTAGACGATAGGCGCCATTCGAGTAGACTGTTTCCACTACGAACGGTCCTTCCCATTTGGGTTCAAACTTGCCTTTCTTCTTGGAGTTAAGGATCATAGGACGTTTCTCGGTTAAGACCAGGTCCCCTTCCTTAAAACTCCTTTGTCGAACTTTTTTGTCGAAGGCTCGAGAAATCCTGGCTTGGTAAAACTCAATATGCTGCTGAGCTTCCAGGCGCTTTTCATCGAGCATCTCGAGTTCTTCGAGGCGCTTCTGATGCTGTTCTTCGGTCGTCATCTGTGTTGCGAGAGCGATCCGAAGAGATGGAATTTGGATTTCCAAAGGGAGAACGGCTTCACATCCATACACCAATGAGTATGGGGTTGCACCGGTCGGTGTACGCACCGTGGTACGATAGGCCCACAGAGCTGCGCCGAGCTTGTCGTCCCAATCTCGCTTGTTATTTTTCACAAGCTTTGACAAGAGCTTTATGATAGTCTTGTTGAAGGCTTCAGCTAACCCGTTTGCTGTGGGGTTATAGGCTGTTGACGAGATGTCCTGAATTTTGAACTTTTCGCAGAACCTTATGAAGGCGTTGCTGATAAATTGAGGACCGTTGTCATGTATGATTCGTCTTGGAACACCATGCCGGTAAATGATATGGTGCTTGATGAATGCAATGACGTTGCTCGTCTTGACTTCTCCGAGTGGAACTGCTTCAGCCCATTTGGAGAAGTAATCAGTGATCGCCAGGATGAACCGATCGCCTTTAACCGAAGGGGGATTTATAGGACCAACAATGTCCATTCCCCAGGTCTCGAACGGCCATGACGTAACTGAAGGATGCAGATGCTCCGGAGGTTGGTGCATGTAATTCGCATGTATCTGACACGCATGACACTTTCGGGCGTATACGATTGCCTCATGCATCATGTGGGGCCAAAAGTATCCCATTCTCCTGATGCGATCATAAAGCTTGGGACCCGGTTGGTGTGCACCGCACTCTCCTTCATGTGCCTCTTTAAGCACTTCTTCAGCTTCTTTGGCTGATAGACACCGTGCCAATACGCCATCATACCCCCTGCGGTATAGCGTTCGATTCTCTGTATTATAGTAGAATCTTGGGGCTCTTCGTCTGATCGACTCTCTCTCCTTCACGTCTTCTGGCAAGATTCCGTGTAGGACGTAGTCGATGATGGGGAAGCGCCAATCCCGGGGCTCAAACTCAGCCGTAACAAATTGTTCTGTCCCGGGAGGCTGTGCCAGAGACACAGCTAAAGCTGCTAACGCGTCTGCATAGGTGTTCTGCAGCCGCGGAACGTGCTCGATGAAGAATCCTTCAAACGACTCCGCTAGCTCCACTGCCATCTTGTGATAAGGAATTAAATCCTGACTTCGGACTTCGTATTCCCCTTGAACTTGTTTGACGATTAGTTGAGAATCACCGAAGGCTTCGAGATACTCAACCCCCAGCTCTTTGGCAAAGTTGAGTCCTATAATCAGTGCGTTGTACTCTGCCACATTATTCGAGCACGGCTCGGTTAATGAGTAGGCTCGAGGCATCACATGTTTTCCTGGGGAAACTAAGACCACTCCAACTCCGGAGGAGACCTTAGAACATCCAGGAGTACCTGCGGCATTAGCTGCTCGTGAAGCACCATCGAAGTACAAACGCCACACTTGTTGGTGTGAAGTTGCGTTGACTTCGTGGGTTTCGTCAGGTAGATCGTCATATATCTCGGCGGCGTCCGTCGTTGGATTAGATGCCAGGAGATCGCAGATGGCCTGTCCTTTTACCGACTTCTGCTGTTTGAAGTGCAGATCGTATTGGGACAAGAGTAAAGCCCACTTTGCTAATCGCCAGCTCATGGAAGCCGGTTGAGTCATGAACACTCGGACCGGGTTAACTTTGGAAATGACATAGATGGTTTGTCCAACCAAATAATGCCGCATCTTCTGGATGGCGAACACTAAGGCTAGGCATTCTCTCTCAATCATGGGATATCGAGATTCTGCGCCTACCATAGTTCGGCTTAAGTAATATACTGCTTGCTCGTGACCGTTATCGTCATCTTGTGCAAGCAATGCACTTAATGAGTGGCTCGTCGCCTTGACATAAATCAAGAACGGTTTGCCCGATTTCGGTGCAACGAGTACGGGAGGTTTCGAGAGATATTCTTTGATACTCTCGAATGCCTTTTGACAAGCATCGTCCCATATGAATGACACGCCCTTCTTTGTGAGCCTGGAGAACGGTTGGCACTTCCCCGAGAGGTTCGAGATAAACCGACGGATATAAGCCAATCGCCCTTGCAATCCTCTGAGTTCTTTGAGGTTCCTCGGAGGTTGCAATTCATTGATCGCCTTTACTTTGTCCGGATCTATGTGAATACCTTTGGTGGTGACGACGAATCCCAAGAACTTTCCACTAGCCATTCCGAGGAAAGACTTGGTAGGGTTCATCTTCAACTGATGGGCCCGCATCAAATCGAACATGGTCTTCAAGTCTTTGATGTGATCTTTCTTATCACGACTTTTCACGACCAGATCGTCCACGTAGCACTCAACTGTCTTTCGGAGATGTTCCTGAAAGATCTTCGACATAGCTCGCTGATATGTGGCACCTGCATTTTTCAAGCCGAAGGGCATGACTGTGTAGCAGAATACGCCAAGAGGTGTTCTAAATGCGGTGTGCTTCTCATCATCTGGATGCATCTTTATCTGGTTGTAACCAGAGAAACCATCCATAAAGGACATCCTCTCAAACCCG
Source organism: Asparagus kiusianus (assembly GCA_022839385.1). NCBI lineage: Eukaryota > Viridiplantae > Streptophyta > Magnoliopsida > Asparagales > Asparagaceae > Asparagus > Asparagus kiusianus. The sequence continues at coordinate 6,966 of BQKN01063255.1, forward strand.
CACGTGTTGTCGATGATAACATCCGTGATGGGGAGAGGAAAGTCATCTTTTGGGCAAGCTGCATTGAGGTCCCTGAAGTCAATGCATATCCGGATCTTCCCGTTCTTCTTCAGGACCGGAACAATATTGGCAAGCCATTCGGGATGTTGCTCCTCTCGGATAAAACCCGAATCGATGAGCTTTTTGACTTCAGCTTCGATTGCTTCCATCATTTGCGGACGAAACCGTCGTTGTTGTTGTTTGACTGGTTTGACCTCCGGCTTGATGTTGAGACGATGCACCGCTACATTTGGATCGAGACCTGGCATGTCTTCATAATTCCAGGCGAATACGTCGATATACTCCCGGATAAGAGAAATCAGCTCTTCCTTCTCTTCAGGTGAGAGGCTATCGCTGATGAATATTGGCTTTGGATTCTCTTCGGTGCCCATATTCACCTGAACGACTTGGTCTTCGGTAGGAGGCTCTCTTTGCTCGAACCGATCACCGTACTGCATGCTTAAGTGATGAACCCACGGGTCTTCCCATGTCGGCATCTCATCATCTTCTTCTATTGTCGTTGGATCAACCGTGACCATATTCGACATTAGCTTTTTAAACACATCGCCAAGACTAGCGTCGGAATCCCAACCCGAAGAGTCGGAAGAATATCCCTTCCTAGTCTTGTTAGCAATTTGGTCAATGATTTGCCAGCCACACTCATCATCTGACGAGACATAGCCTAGACCTCTTTTGTGGCGGTAGTAATTATCGGGTTTTCCCTTCGGTACATAGGCCATCCGGGGTGGAACCCGTGGACCTCGACCAAAGAAAAGACCCTCTCCGATCTTGAAGTCATACCCGTGCCTTTCCATCATGTTGCGTGCTTTCGCATCGTATTTGGATAGATGACGGGCTGGTTTATCATCGTTGTCTTCTTCTTCTAGGAAGTGGTTGGGTATCGGAGATGCTCTTCCTTTGCCGTAGACGACTTCCTTTCCACCCCCAATCCCTGCGGGGATGATGAGTGTTGTTCCGCAAGGGTCGCGTACCTGCTTCTTCGTCAAACAAAATGATTGAAGAGGCATATACAAATCAGGGTTAGCATAGAGTTCGTTGGTGATATCATCAAGACCCGTCGAGTACTCTAAATCATCGTTTATTGATAGTTCTTCGGCAAGTTGCCAATTACAACTATCTTCCGATGATTCATCATCGTCAAGATTGATTACAATGGGTACAATGTCGTTTAAAACAAAACCGCCATCGTAATCAAGCCCTGGTTCGGTATCAGCTTCATCTCCGCTGTCCGTTCCTTGGGCCGATGGTTCAGTATCGGATTCAGCGCCGTATAAAAGGGAATCGGTGAAATAATTCTCCAATCCCTTGAACGGTTGCTTATCCGCGACCACCGTCTTGACTTCATTATCTGTGCCCACATATTTGAAGCACTGATGCAGTGTTGACGGGACTATAAGGTTACCGTGGATCCAAGGTCGACCCAACAGCAAATTATAGGAAGTTTCCGCATCAATCACATAGCATGTGACCTCCGACTTCAAATCCCCGATCTGGCACTTAATTCGGATCTTTCCCAAGGGCCTAGACCCGCTGGTGTTGAATCCGTAAATCGTCGTGCCAGTGGACGCTAATTTGCTAGTCGGGATTCCGAGATGATGCATCAATCGGAATGGCATGATGCTCACAGCGGAACCCGGATCGACTTGGATCCGGTTGACAACGCTGGAGCCAATATGCCCGGTGAAGTACAACGGCCTATCATGATTGGAGTTCTTTGTCTGCATGTCTTCTTTGGTGAAAGAGATGCAGGGAAAGTGATGAGCCGCCAGATTGCATTGTTGAGCTGAGGACTCCGGTTCTTCGGAAGATGGCTTGATCCGAGTCAAGAAGGCTTCGGAATCACTCAAGGCTTCTTGAAGTGCCTTCCGTGTATCCTTCGACAATCGCAGCAACTCGTATAGAGTTATCCTGGCCGGGATGTTGGCCAATTGCGCCATAATATCGAAATGGGGCTGAGAGCTTGTATTCCCCGGTTTGTCTCGTCCAATTGGATTATTGAATCGAGACGGCCTCGGGTTCTGAGCTTCTTGACGTACGGGCTCTTTTCCCTTATCTTTCTGTGGGATTCTCTCCGTAGCCACCACAGGTGTTGGGGGAATCGCTGAAATTCCCAACTCTGCAAGCGTCTTGGAAGGTGGGGTTTTGGTACCCAATTGCTCAGTAGCATCTGGATACCTGAAATGGTACTCATTCCCGCTCCGAGTTGCAAAGGCTTCTTGCTCATCCTCAGAAAGTGGGAAAGTTGGGATTTTGTCATCATCCACCCCCGGTATAGCAGAGGCCCCGTAACAGGATTTGCCCTTCCTCTTCGATTTCTTCTTGTTCTTTGTGGAAGAGGTCCCGGCCCACTGTTCATCTGTGATCAAGTCCGGATGAACCCACAAGATCTCGCCATTTGGGGCTGTGTGTGGCACAAGCCCTTTCTGACGCTGCTGATGCGGATCATCATTCACCGTCTTCACCGCCGCTTTGATCACCGACTCGTGTTGGAACCAACTCGAGGGAACAGATCCAAAGCTAATGGATACAGTGTTTGCACCCACCTTCTTCTCTTTGGGCTGCTTCATGGTGATAACCCCAACATCGATTAGGGCCTGAATTTTATCCTTGAGAGCGTAGCATACCTTGGTAGGATGGTGCACCGCTCGATGGAATGCGCAGTATTTTGGATCGTTGACCCTTTTGGCATCCTCCTGATCCTGAATTGGTGGCAGCTTAATCTTGTTGTTCTCCACGAGGTATTTGAAGATACCCGGGATTTCATCCTCTTTGAATGAGTAGACTTTTGGGAACCTTGGCTCTCCAAGCTTTTGCTTCTGAGGTTGTTGCTGCCATCTCGGTTGTTGAGGCGCCCTCTGTTGTTGCTGTTGCGGCTGTTGGGGCTGTTGAGGCTGCTGCGGCTGTGCTTGCACCTCAAAGACCTGATTTGCAACTACCGCATTTGCGTGTGCCTTCCCTTTACCCTTTGGGGTAAAATTTGGTTGCGGGGCATTGTTGGGTATTTGCCCTCTCTCCGCTTTCTTCCTCTTGAGAAACCGTTCAGCTCGTTCTCCACGCATCTTCAAGTCCTTCCAGGTTTTGGACGGCGCCATTCCCATGGCTTCGAGGATGTCGAGGGTTAGGTTGTTGTGGCAAGTCTCGAGGATGAAATCCTCGCTGACCGGATCCCTGCAATTCATAGCCTTGTTGCGGAATCTCTTCACGAAGTTTTCAACCGTCTCGCCGTTCTTTTGCTTTTCATCGAACAGCGTGCCGATTGAAACCTCGGTGTCATCATCAAAGAAGTTTGTTAGGAACATATCCTCCATGTCATCCCAGCCGTTGATGCTCCCAGGCTTGAGACGGCGGTACCAATCGAAGGCAGCTCCGCGAAGAGTGCCGACGAATGACCGCACCATGAGGGGCTCATTTCCGGAAATAATTCCTAAATGAGACTTAAAATAGATTAAGTGCTGGGTAGGGGAACCCTTCCCATCAAACGGCGTAAAGTTAATCAAATTAAACTTTGCCGGATATGGGATCGATTCCCACTCCCTTGGATAGGGGCAGGGTATACCAGACCTTTTTACCTCTTGAGCACTCATCAAGGCATTGATTTTGCTCTCCAGGTCCTTCATCTTCTTGTCATCGCTCGTCTCGGCCTTTGAGTGGCTTCTGGGAGAGACGACGTGGTCCTCTTTGGCATTTTCTTCTGCGGGACCACCCCCATTGTCAGTGTTGACAGGAGGGATGTTGAGATTATCCGCCTCCCGTTCGCTTTCTTCTGGATTGCGCCGATTTGGTTCTCCTTGGTGGACCGTTAGCGCCGCAATCTGTTGGTCGTGCATCTCCCTCATCCGCTGCAGGGTCATCTCCATTTCGAACTTGAAGCTCTCCTTTTGCTTGGCCAGGGCTTCTTCAAGTATCTTGGACATTTGTTCAGCACTGATCATGAGTGATTCGTAAGGTTGACCCGCACTCGATGCCGTGTCATCGGATGCCACCGCTGAGCAAGAGTCCGAATCAGCCTCTGATTCTTCTTCTTCTAGGGAGAGTCCAATTGGCACCCTTTGGTAGTTCTTTTGGCCGCTGGTTCCGGGCCGTAACCGCGTCATGCACCGGGATATCTCGGCCAGCTGTTCTATGCTGAAGGGTTGTGCTGAATTTCCCTTGCCAGTCATGTTGACCGACACCCTTGGATACTCGACCTCTCGGCGGGGCAATTTCTTCTTCTGGAAATGCCTCGGTTTGGAGAGCCTTTCGAACACTGAGATTCTTCTTGGGGGACTGTCACAACAACACTCGGACAGCACCGCCTTGATGATGTTTGCGCATGGGCATCGGGGCTCCCTATCCTGCACACATCTTTTTCGGGATCTTTCAATACCCCCAGCCCTGTAGTACAGCTCATCAGCTTGGTAGCTGGAGCAACCCACAGAGTGCTGGTGGGCGTTCCCCGATACAACACGCTCATCCTCGGATGAGTGTGCTTCCTTTTGAGGATGAGATGGTGGGTTAAATTTTTCAAGAGTGGCCCGTTCAGTTTTACGCTTTTGTGAGCGTATGAACTGAACGGGCTCTTTTGTTTCGACTCGCACCTCAATGCGGTCGGTGATAGGGGCTTTCCCTTTGTCAATTTTCTTGGGGGGATTAACTCCACCCCCAGTCTGAATTCTAACTTGGGGACCTTTCAATGGTCCCAGCCGTTCTTTGACGGGTATTCTACCTCGGTTCTCCGGTAAGGGACCGAGGCGACCCGACAAAGGAACCTGGGATCTTGAATGATCCCCTTGTTTACCTGGCTCCGTTGAGGGTGCCGGTACAGGAGGAACAGGTTTTGATTTGGCTGAATTCTGGGCGATGGCCTTACCCTTCTTGGTTTGAGGTGTTGGGTTTGTTTTGCGTACCCACACCATTTTGCTTGTAGACGGTGTTTTGATCACCGTTCCTTGCTGCATCTCCTCTGCCTTCTTTAGGAGGAGCCGGGCTTGTGCAAGTAGAGCGCGGCGCTTCTTGATTCGCTCCTCGAGCGTGGAGCGGTTCCTTTTGACTCGGATCCACTCACTCGCTCCTGATTGGGAGGGGAGGTTGATTGCTTGCCGTTGCTCTTGTTGCTGCCTCGACTTCAAGTCCTCCGTATAGCGCACTCCATCCTTGGACTCCTTAGCCCTGGCGAGCTGTTGAGCGAGGCGTTGGCGGCGTCTTTGGATCGCTCTCTTTGATGGAGTTGGAGCAGCATTACCTATCGCCTTTGTAGCAGTTGGATCTACGTTCTTGACCACACTGATCGACGCAAGGCCGTTGTGTGGTGCAAGTGTAGTGGCAGCGACGGCGGGGTCTTGAATTGAGGAGTTGGAGATCCCGCGAGCCCTTTTGGGAGATGAATTCTTCCTACGTCGTTGCGGAGAGGCGGATCTGGAGGAGGAGGAGGAGAGGTACTCTTCGAACTTCTTCTGATCGAACTCGTATTCGATCTCTTCATTCACCCGGATCTTGAAGGCCGGTTGCGTCACTCCGATCTCGGCAGCGAGGTCGGCGGCTCCCACTGTGGTCGCCAGCTTGTTTCCTTCAAAAGTTGCTGTTTTCATTGCTTTGGTATCTGTTACAACTTCAATCGTTACAACAGAGTTTAAATGAAAACAAGAGATATTACAACTTTATCGAAAATAAACACGAGAGCCCGGTTTGGTACGGTCTCGCTTGCGTGGGTTGTTGGCCTGTGACGGGGACGTCGATATCCGTGGACCGCCGACTCTTCAAGATCCTTTCTGGTATAATCCGGCAGAGTTTCGTCTATCCGCGAAGGGATATAGAAACAGAACTTCGTCGATCCGCGTGAGATCTAGAAGTTATAAGCTTATGTCTCGGCTAAAACGAGACACTAGCTCTTCTTAGTGGTCACCGCTAATGGGCAGCACTAAGGAAATGGAAGGGGGTGAATGAAGGAGACTGATGAAGAACTCCTTACTCCTCGTTTCGGCAGAGCTTCGCTGCTTCAGAAATCTTCAGACTCTGCTCTCCGGCAGGGCTTCGCCGCTTCAGAACAAAGGAGAATCCTTGGCTAAGATAATTCAGCCTTGAATTCAGAGCCTTTGCCTTCAACTCCAAAGAAATCAGCCCTCTACAATGAAGGCCAAGGGGGGCTATTTATAGCTCTCAAGAAGGTAGGGGGGGGTGTCCACGGCGCGGCCCAAAGACACCCCAAGGGGGGGGTGTCTCGGCTATGGCCTTGAGACACCCCCTTGGGGGTGTCTCGGCTATGGTGCCGAGACACACCTCCTTCGGGTGCTTTTGAGTTGATTCCGCTGTAATACTTTTATCTGGACTTAGATTTGACTGATTCTGGTTGTGTCGGAAGCCCGTCGAGGATTTTTGTAGGTCCCATCGATTGGTTTACCAGTGTGGTGATCGGGACACGGCGGGCGTTGGCCCGATTGCGGTGATCGCGGGGTTTTCGGTCAATCCGTATCCCCATGATTCTGACATTCTGTCGGCTCACGTAGTCCGTCGGTTGGCTTCAATCGTTCACCGACGTCGTTTGAACTCTTGTGAACCGGGTAGTGACGTTCATCGTCGCTCGTTAACACTGAGCTGTTTGTGGGGACCTATCGGCAATTTTTGATGCCTACAAGGTGAAGTTAATTCACCCTAGTTCCCCTTGGTTCACCCCCTAATAGTATAAAATTTGTTACCCCCCAAATTGGGGTGTAACCAAGGGGAAGGGAACTCTCTTCCCTTCCCTTCCCTTCCCTTCACTCAAATTCCCTTAACTTCCCTTCACCCCCTACAAATTCAAACAGGCCCTAAGGCTTAATTGCACTTAGATACCCTCAATTGTTTTCGAAAGCACTTGTATTTGTATAACCTAAAAATGATTGAATTCCCAATTTAATACCCTCAATCAGTTATACAAATATGAGAATTTCTTCCTGAAATTTCACATGAGACGCTCACATGCTGACATTTTAACATTTAATATTTGTTAAATCTAATATCAAACATATTAAAATTGTACTTTAAAATAGGATTAATATAGGATCACGATAGTTTTTAACATTAAATTTAACAAAAATTTAAGAGCGAAAAGTTTCAGGACCCACTCGACCAATCTCTGACGACGACGTCTTCATCCTACTTGCTAGCACAAGGATCGTGCCATCGTGGTCTTTCTTGCAAAGATCAACATGCTCTAGACATTAATTTCTGAGCTTAGCAAAAGTTATATCTTCAATGTTCATATTCACATGAACACAAGATTTATGAGAATCATACTCCCTTTAAAAGCACGAGTTCGGAAAATCTTTTTTAGAC